>JAXGGS010504923.1:0-11132 GCA_035585475.1 Armandia brevis | reverse complement strand
TATAGCGTGAGGTAAAACTAGCCTAATGTAACATGATTGAATATAGTCGCGCAGTGTGACACAGAAGCTTAGTACATACATGTACACATCAAATATGTCTTATCCACTCGTATAGAGGATCGTATTATTCAGTGATCAGTCGTCTATATGTATTAGGGTTTCTCTTATTTTACAGCTATGTGTTAAAAAAGAGACACAGTGTCACGCGTTTATAAGATATTGATTATGCAGGAAAGTTTTCTTTAACTTTATATATATACTCGGTCAGCTATCGTGGGTCAACCTGACCTGAGACAAATTGATAATACTGGTGTCCCTTGATTAATTACATTAATGATGAATTTATCATTATCTGGAGGATAAACTGTGTAATACTTCTGGAATGCGATGATATATTAGTGTCACGTACAATCATCCGCTTTCGTGCCCAAATTAACATCGCGTATGAATTATATTTAACCAGTTAACCACGTCAGGTACAATCACTGCGAGTAACATGCTTGGCTGAGATGCTGACCTGGGATTTTATCATTTAGTAGTTGCAGACATTGGAGTCTTCAGATTTCGCAATAAAGCGGATAGGAAATACCGAATTACGTCTTTGTTGATATGACAATTTTGATGAAATATCCACATATGGAAGAATCAAACACGTAGCGAGAAATGTTGACAGTTTATAGATCATGTTACACACATGAAAAATCTAATACAATTTGTATAATAAAATACCGTATTCGTTGTCAATGCCGTGCCATGTCGTCGTCAAAGTAACCAAAGTATGTTATTGAGAAGTGTAGAGAGACATAAACATGTAGACATGTACACACTGATACACATAATCATTTGATTTGATCGTTTAAAAGTGATCGTTTTATTGAATAATACTTGATGTTTAAGCACTTTGCATCTTATCAAGTAGACTGTCGTGTATGCAGCTACGCCAATCTCACTCAGCTGTACACATCATTCTCAGTCAGTTCTACATCATCGTCATCATCTTGGTCCGTGGTGTCTCTGCCGTGTCTGCCTGGAAAAGTTACGGCATTATAATAAACTTCCTCTGTCTCAATGTTTCCTCCGGTAAATGTGTTGTAGTAAAGCTCCTCATCTCCATCCTTCTCTGTGTTGGTGACATCTGTTGGTTCCCGCTGCAGCAGCATTGGTTTGACGTGGACAACAGGCTTCATATTCACATCTGAACTAAGACTTTTCTTTTGTTCACCTTCGTCGGTCTGTTTTTCCCCCTTTTGGCTTTTTGTTGGGTTTGGCGTACATCGCGTCTAGATCCTGATCGGAGGGCAGATTAAATGAGGCTGACTTTGTACTAAGATGATCATCGGATTGAAAGTCTGGATTCTGATCTCCAACAGCTTCATAATCTGGAGGCTCCTCTCGAGTAGATGACACCAATGTTGGCAGTGAAATGTCTTGTTTAGAGATTATATTAGACCCACGATAAGCGATCCTTGACACACTTCTCCAGTCAAGTTGTTTATCAGAGCTTCTATTTACATCTCCTGTTTCACTGTGATGTATCTGAGAGGTTTCCATGGATGTGTCGCGCTCATTCTGATAAATCTGATCAGAATTAAGTCTATCGTTTGCAGTGCTCTCCGTCAATAAAGTAGATGCACGTCTGTTTGCAGCCATCCTTCGTCTAAAAGAAATTCATCGTTATAAATTTGAGGTCAGTTAATCGATTTGCCACCGTGACTAAATATCTATTTTTCATGAATATTCGTTTACACTTTAAGCGGTCTGGAACCAGTAATATGAGTGATGAAATTACCAGACTCACCGAGAAAGACCCAAATAAACCACCACGGCAATTAGAACTAGAACCAGGAATGCCATGCAACTCACTCCGATGATAACTACATGTGATGCTGTAAGTGGATGAACACGAATAATCGCTGGTCAGGAGTGTGAACGCGAACCACAGGGTGTACATGTATGTTATTGAGTATGGCATCGAATGATTACCTGTCATGTGTGGGGATTCTGTAGTCAGTATCGGCCGTGTGCTTTCCTCAGTTTCTTCGTTTGATTGTTTATCTGAAGAGGGAAAGCAACTCAATGCGCATGTAACTAAATACTTGGTCAAAGATAACAATAATATTTGATGGTTTAATGTCACTCGAATACCCGGCATTTAAGGAATTGAGAAACAATTTGTTATGCGCAGTACATTACTATGTAGTAACAACTTATCATGGAACTTTTCAACTATTATATTAAAGGTTGGACACCATATGGTTGGATTCTTCTTCGAAACATAAATATATAATGCATCGTTTACCTGAGGTGAATATAGACTGGAAAGGTGTCACACCATCGCTGCTGCTCGTAGTGAACATCAATTGGGGAGAAGTAGATTCATCTGATCAAAAAAGTTCAAACTTGTTATCCGGACAAAACACAGATAATACCAGTAATATCGGTAATATTGGTACTTTATAAATTGACTCGCACCTGCTTGTATAGTAGTAGTAAGAGCCTGAGTGGAGGTCTCCTGCATGGCGACGCATTCATATCTAACTTCAGCAAAGTTGCCTTGTTTACCGTTGCTCTTACATTCACTGAAGAACACCATATCCACTGTCACTGTACATACCGTTCTTTCCTGACACTCAACTAAATATTCTTCAACATTTTGTTGACATTCTTCATTAGCTGAACACGGACAGCCGTCATTTTTGGCTAAACACTCTTTGTCATATCCCCTGAATACGTCTATAATATTTGGTATAAATGGTGAACAGTTAATATCAATGGTAACACTATCATCAGCAGCACAGGACTGCATCGGAGCTAGAAAAATACAAACCATATAAAGCTATATTATATGTCATAGTAATGAGTGGCAGATTTTAGTGTAATCGTTCACCATAGTACTCACTTCCGGAATCATGACAGGTAAAATCAACCCAGGCGATATTATTATTTTCACCACGGGATCCACATGATGGTAAATACTGGGAAGCCACTGTAACATCACATGTGCGTGACCCGGCACACTTGTCTTCTACTTTCTGTTGTCTACAGTCCTGATCTGCAGGAACACATCTACTACAGTCATCCTTTTCGTCATCACACTCTGCGTCATATCCTGCATAACTCGTTACGTCACCGATGACGTTATCTAAGCAGCTAACAAAGAACTCCGCCACATCGGTATCAGGTGTGCATTGGTGTAAAGTGTTAGCTACTGAAAAAAATTTAAAATATAATATTCATCAATACTTCCCTAAACGATATATGTTTCGTTACGTTTAACATACATGGATCTTGTCGAAAAACATAACATACGGGTAGCTATTATGTCTACGCCATTGCTAGTAAAGACTGGTGTGCTATACGGACGGTTCTTTAGAGTGGTCAGTTTAGGAAAATTATTACTTTGAAGGTTCAATGCCTTTAGTCAGTTTGCATATATGTCTTAGTGTCAGTGTTTATTAATGTTGAGTATGTAACGTTCGAATCAGGTAACCAAAACTTATGGCATTGGATTGCTTGTAATTATGTTATTCCTAACCCGACAATCGCGGGGCCGATGGAGTAGTAACTGATTCCAAATATGGACGATCCTCTGACCAATACGTAACTACAGGTAGTGTATAGGTTTAGTATTGAATTAAGAAAACTTACCTATTTCACCGAATACACAAGTTTGCACCAGTAACGCTACATGTAACACGTTGATCGTTTTCATGCTCATGGTAACTTGTCTTCTCCCGAGTTGTAAGATACCAACCCCACAGACGATCTATCAAAGTAATTGTTAATCTTACAAAATTAACGATGGAAATGTGAACGTTAACTTGCTTTTTGGTCTCCCAGTACAAAACAATAAGTCACGACTTTTGTTAAGAGGGAAGTGGGAATTATCACATTAAGCGATTTAATCAACAATTAAAATCTTCATTAAGCTCTTAAACGTAATTGTTTTCAATAACTTAGAGATAAGCTAAGAGTCGAGGTACATTCATTTAAAGTAATCTCAACAATCTCAAGATTTGTACAAGGAGTTGAATAAACGAGGCCTCATGCTATATTGACTTTAGCCACGAATTTAATCCACATAACAAATAGACATTATTTTTTTCTATTTAGCCGGGAACTTCAACCTCAGTGTGTAATCAATAGATCTAGATATAAAACAATTATGGTTGTTGAGACAGTCACATATCTTGCATATAAATATCATCATACATGCTAAGGGGAGTTGATGATCAGGTCACGGTAATCTTTATCTTCATTATCAGAGGATGGCTAATTATAAGTTGATTTCAGGGTGATTGTGACATAGTGGAGAAAAGTAAGCCGTTTCTTATTGTCAGATGGGGTAGTGAGTAGATATCACTCTGCACATGTCTCCTCTCAAGAGCATACAGGGATAGACTTGAGTATTATCATTTGATATCTCAAAGCGAAATAGAAATGTCTCGTTGGATTTCTGCGAATCTAAAAAGTGCAAGGTGTCAGAAAATTAAGTTTCAGTGATCTTCAATAAAATATTTTAGCGGTTAGTCTGTTATTCATCTTTTGTACAACTAACGAAATCAAATCTTCATTATTCTATATAATCATGTACTCTCTCGATTCCTGCATCTTGTATAATAGATATATAGTTGCTGTATCACACGCTTTAAATTAACAAATCAACGTGATTTGCTGTATACAATGTGAATACATATTTGAAATACTTCTTGATTGTATAAAAAAGTTATTTATGATTGTGTAATACGTAAGTGTATTGAATATATATCTTGGGACTATAGGTATAATTAGGATCGCTAACATTTCACTGACCTTGATCAACACATGTAAACAAGGGCAGTGATGAGGATCATGATTGAGAGACACAGGATAGTTGTGATGATTGGGATCGAATGAAATGGAATGGAATAAATATCTAAATATAGATCACCTTGTGTGACAAGTCTCAGTTATATCAGTTATTAGTCGGGATGGATAAGTTGCCAGATAAGTAGCTCCGCTGATTTGTTTTCCTGACCACAAACAGCTTTTTATAAGATTCAGAAAAGCAATAACAAAAATTAACTTGTTATGTTGTTGTAAAAATAATATATGAGCATGTGTGTGTGTGTGTGAGGAAGGGGGGGGGGGGCAATCCTGATTTATATTTTAGGATCTTTAGATGGCGGAGTGAAAGTTGTGGCTGGTCAGATTTCCCTGAGTTGTTTGACAAATAGTAAATATATCGATTGAACGCAATTATGTAGACAGTATAACGGTTTAAATTGCTTTATTCTAATTTCTGATTTGATTGGCATACATCACATTTATGTTTCCGTCAGCAATTTCATCATATGTGGTTGAATCTGTCCCAAGGGGGCCACCTGTTTCAGTGGTAGGATTTGTAACGCCAAGCGTCTGGTATAACGCAGTCTCTTCTCGGTTGAATGACGTGGACTCATAATCTTGATTTGTATCGATGTTGGCAGGATTATCAGGCGTACATGGTGACTTTCCTTTTTCTCGATTCCTGTATCTTGTATAATACATTTACATTTGTTATGTAAGTACTTGATTTGATATTTGAATTGAATTTTGATCTTTACAATGCTTCGTAGATGATTTTATAACGGAACACCCGGAGTTAAGTGAATATTTATCTTGGCATTAGGTATAATTAAACTCGATGATATTTCCCTCACCTTGACAGACAAATGTAAACAAGGGCTGAGATGAGGATTAACACCAACAGGCCCAAGATACCGACAGTGATGGCGATCCAATTTGTTCCTGAACCGGAATGGAATAAACAATCATCAATCAAATTTCCAGACACAAACATAAGGTATTGATAAGCACGTTCCTATAATGTGTATGTAATATAAATCACCTTGTGTATGTGGTGCGTCAGTTGTATCACTTGTCCCAGATGGATTCGTTGTCATCTTACTGTCTGTGCCGAGTTGTTTCCCTGTTCATCAACAATAAAAATAACAGTCATAGAGTAAGGATAAAATCTTCAGTAAATCACGTTATGGTTAGGTGTGTTAAGGGGTGCGGGGGGGGGGGGGATCAAAACAACTATTATGTTTGACTTTGTGGTGATGAGTAGTGGGGGATACATTCAAGCATTTATTATGTAAATGGATGAATAGGAAATAAGAAAAACATGACTGAGGTACACCATTCTCCGCAACAACTTGTCCCTTTTATATGCACTAGTTATAGCATGGCCACGAGTTGATATGACTTTTATCACACAAGGATGTTAGGCCGCGTGTGATTACCCATATCAACAAGTGACCATTGTCTATAACGGACTTATGCAATGGTCAGCAGATGTTCAAGTGTTTCGGGCTTGGGTGGTAGGTCTTTATGTGAGGCCTGATTGGTGTTTACTCAAAAATGTCGAGGTAAACCCTTGCGGAATGATGCACACAAATTCCACCTCCGCAAAGTTGCTGGTTATCGGACCACCAAGAGGGCCACTAGTGCGACATGTACTAATTGCTGTTAGTTCCACAGTAACAGATGACACTCTATACACACTACATACTATACCTGTTGTAAGTCCAGGATGTGAAGTTGTCACTCTATTACTGCTTGTGGTAAATATCATTTGTTGTGTGGTACCTTCATCTAAAACAAATATGCAACGTTTAATCAGTGTCGACGATATTAAAGTTGTGACTAACAGATCAAATGATTAAAAGCCACATGTTTGAAATGTACTCAGGGGGGTCCAGGTTAATTCTCGCGGTATACATTCGAATTCCATCTCAGCAAAGTTGCTGGTTATCGGCTGACCGCCACCAGGACCACTAGTGCGACATGTACTCATTTCTTTTAGTTCCACAGAAACTCGGCAGGTATTTGACACCCCAAGACAATCATCGTCATAATCGTCAACAACTTGTTCACAAAAAGGATTAACAGCTGAACACTGGCACTTATTTATGCAATCGCCGCCTTGGTCGTAACCCCTGGTTACAATTTTAATGGTTGGTACACTAGAAGATGCACAGTCCAGCTCTAGATCGACTTCACCACCTGAATCACTACATGATTGCACAGGTGCTGGAATAATAAAAGATAAATTTCAAATAAAAACGCACACCCAAAATATGATGATTTGAAATGTTCGTCATTATATAATAGTCAATACTGATAACTTACGCTCACTGTTATCTGACTGGCAGGAATACTCAACCCACGCCACATTATTGTTTCCACAAGAAGCAATATAATTACTCGGCACTGTAACACCGCATGAAGGTGAGCCAACGCAATTATCTACCAATACCTCACGTCTGCATGCGGAATCAACCGGGACACATTTACCACAGTCACCAATGCAATCTGCATCATAA
This sequence comes from Armandia brevis, assembly GCA_035585475.1. Taxonomy (NCBI): domain Eukaryota; kingdom Metazoa; phylum Annelida; class Polychaeta; family Opheliidae; genus Armandia; species Armandia brevis. Next base: position 3,783 of record JAXGGS010504923.1, on the reverse strand, counting down.
CCTCTGTAGACTTTAATGGCACTAATGATGCTACCAGAACAGGATACATTGAAATGCACCTGTCTACCATCCGGCATGCACTGGTGCAATATGAGTGCCGCTGTAATATACAATAAGTACGGTAATGATGAAACAACTAGAAGTTGATATAAATAATACTAATACTAATATTTATAATGTATACGTGTATATAGATGGGGTTTTAACTTCCTGAGTTTAAACGAGTCCGATTTGCCAAAATAAATAATGATATATAAAATGCATGATGGGCCAATAAATTACTTACCAATTTGACTGCACAGGCATAGAATTACATAAAATAACACGGAGAAGGTCCTTATCTCCATGTCTGTTCAGGTTTGTTTCCACGTACTGAAGTAACTACACATGCACAGCCATAAACTATACGATTACTGGTTATTCCAACATCCTAGATAAATATATATGAAATTGATTGTAATTTCGCTCTATTGCCTCCTCAAGTAAAAAACCAATTCACGACTTTCGCCAAGGAGGAAGTGGAGAGTGACTTGAGAGGGAATTAATATCTTCAAGTGCCTAAATCCACACTTCAGGTAGTGACACAGATCATAGTGTAAATATAGCGTGCCGTGAAACCAGCCGAATCACACATATGATCGAATACAGACTTGTAGTTCGTCAAAGGAGCATAGTACATGTACACATCAAACATGTCTTATCTACTTCTATGTATTAGATTATCTGGATTAGGACTGACAAAGTAACTCCGGACTTGTACTAAAGTGAAGTTTATTGTGGAACATTCAGTGTAACGTTTACACTCTACGACTATATTTATGGAAATGATTTAAATTAGCTGACCATCAGGATTCGAGATCCCGCGAATAGAACTGCTAATTAGCCATTTGTTTTTATGCGATCCTAGAAGTCACATGTTAATTACGTAGTGTGCGTAGTGCGTACGAGGTGCGCGTTAATCAACCGGAACGGTGCGTTTAAGACAATGACCAAACTGTGACAAGCGTTAAGCACATCTAAACATAGTAAACTATTCAAATGACAAATATTAGCCTCTTACATTAAACATGTTATTACATTTCTAACAGTATGTATGAAGAGAATTGTATTATTCAGTGATCAGTTATTGACATGTATTATGTTTTTCTCTTATAATACCGCGTGTGTTAAAAATTTGACACAGTGTCACACGTTCTTTAAATGTACAGCCGATAATTAATTATGCAGCAAACATTGGCTTAACTTTATATATTTGCGCGGTAAGCTATCCTGGGTCATATGAATAAATGGGGCATGTGCATTTTTTGTAATTATCTAGCAAGTTTATCACATAAGTCACAGTCACTCCGAGTAACGTGCTTGCACCTGGGATTTTATGATTTTATGTTTGCTGCCTCAGATTAAATTTGTCTCAATAACGCGGCTGGTAAATACTGGATTACATCCTAGTGAAGGCCGTCCCTGGAGACTTAAATACCGTGAAGATTTAATTCAATTTAATAACTTATTGACCATATTACAAACATGCAAAGATTAGTACAATTTGTATGACAAAGACCGTAATAGTTGCCCATGCCACGCCATGTCGTAGTCATGGTAACAGTAGTTTCCGGCGTTTATAGAGAAGTGCAGAGGGAGATATCATTGTGTAAAGATGTACACAGATATATTTTACTATTTGATGTGGGATAAAGTGGCCGTTCTAATGAATAACGGATGTTAAAGCATATTATATGAAAATAGGTTGTATCTTATTAAGTAGACTGTTATGTATGTAGCTAAGACAATATCGCTCAGCTGTACACATCATTCTCAGTTAGTTCGACATCGTCATCATCTTGGTCCGCGGTGTCTCTGTCTTGTCTGACTGGGAAAGTTACAGCATTATAATAAACTTCCTCTGGATCAATGTTTCCTCCTGTAAACGTGTTGTAGTAAAGCTCCTCATCTCCGTCCTTCTCTGCCTCGGTGCCATCTGTTGGTTCCCGCTGCAGCAGCCTTGGCTTAACGTGGACAACAGGCTTCATAATCACATCTGAACTAGGACTTTTCTTTTGATCACCTCCGTCGGTCTGCTTTCCCCCTTTTGGCTTCTTGTTCGGTTTGGCGTACATCGCGTCTAGATCCTGACCAGTGGGCTGATTAATCAAGGTTGACTTTGTTGCAAGATCATTTGATGGAAAGTCTGGATTCACATCACCAACTGCCTCATAATCTGGAGGCTCCTCTCGTGTAGATGACACAAATGTTGGCTGTGAAATGTCTTGTGTAGAGATCCTTGACACACTTCTCCCGTCAAGTTGTTTATCAGAGCATCTTTTCGTATCTCGTACCATGGATGCGCCACGCTCATTCTCATAAAGCTGACCAGAATCAAGTCTATCGTTTGCAGCGCGGTCCGTAACTAAAAAAGACTCCCGTTTGTTTGCAGCCATCTTTCGTCTAAAAGGAACTCATCGTTATAAATTTGAGGTCAGTTAATCAATTTGCCACGGTGACTAGATATCATTTTTTCATGTATATTCGTTTACATTTTAAGCGGTTTCGAACCAGTGATATGAGTGACAAAATTAACGGACTAACCGAGAAAGAACCAAGTAAACCACCACGACAATTAGAATTAGAACCAGGAATGTCATACAACTCACTCCGACGATGACTACATATGATGCTGTAAGTGGATGAACACGAATAATCGCTGGTCAGGAGTGTGAACCCGAACCACAGGGTGTACATGTATGTAATTGAGTATGGCATCGAATGATTACCTGTCATGTGTGGGGATTCTGTAGTCAGCAGTGGCGCTGCGCTTTCTTCAGTTTCTTCGTTTGATTGTTTATCTGAAGAGGGAAAGCAACTCAATGCTCTTAGATAGCAATAACATTTGATGGTTTGATGTCACTCGAATACCCGACATTTAAGGAATTCAGAAACAAATTGTTATGCGCAAAACATTACTATGTAATAACAACTTATCATGGAACTTTTCAACTATTATATTAATGTTTGGACAGCTTATGGTTGGATTTTTCTTCGAAACATAAATATATAATGCATCGTTTACCTGAGGTGAATATAGATTGGAAAGATGTCACACCATCGCTGCTCGTAGTGAACACCAGTTGGGGAGAAGTAGATTCATCTGATCAAAACAGTTCAAACTTGTTACCAAGACAAAACAAAGATAATACCAGTAAAATCGGTAATTTTGGTACTTTATAAATTAACTCGTACCTGCTTGTATAGTAGTAGCAAGAGCCTGAGTATAAGGCTCCTGTATGGCGACGCATTCATATCTAACTTCTGCAAAGTTGCCTTGTTTACCGTTGCTCTTACATTCACTGAAGAACACCATCTCTACCGTAACTGTACATACTGTTCTTTCCGGACATTCAACTAAAAAATCTTTAACATTTTGTTGACATTTGGTATTAGTTTCACACGGACAACCGGAATTGTCAGATTTGCAATCTTTGTGATATCCCCTGAATACTTCTATGATATTTGGTATAAATGGTGAACAGATAATCCCAATAGTAACTGGAAAAAAACATGGGTAGTATGGGTAGATTTAATTAATGTCACAATTAAACTATATATAATTTCGCTCAGCGAAAAGTTGTGCTCCCGATTTCGGGAGTTTTGGGGAGAATCGGGGGATTCTGAGTCAGCATAATCTGTTGAATTGTAATTCTGTATCTGGTGGGCACCTTTAAAACTTGGGAACTGGGTCACGAAACTTGGTCACACATGCGGGGCAACTGGGTCACACAAGTTCGTTTG
>JAXGGS010504812.1:0-11132 GCA_035585475.1 Armandia brevis | reverse complement strand
CCAGCAAAGTCATCAAGCCCGTTTTGAACAATACGTCCGTTAGGGTGCATTTATAGAATTCAGTGAACAAATACATGCTTTTGTCCCATATTGACCTTTCACACTTAAATACTGCGCACTTACTGCTATATTGCGAACAACAATGCCAGACTGGACTAAGTTGTAGCCTACTTAAGCTGGTTTCGTGGTTTCCTAAGATGTGAAAAGCAAGTCAATTTTCTTTTTCCCTCCTCTTTTTGACCAACCGATCGTTAAAGCATGTCTCAAATAGTAGTCCAAACACTTAGTCTTACAAAATATATTATTCAAAATTCATTAAAATGAAGACAAATTTGGATTTTAAAGTCCAGAACTATATGTGTATGTCCACCGCGCAGCATCATTGACAGATCAAATATTGATCGAATCAGCAAAACCACAAATTATTTACCATCAAACTATAATACCTGTTATAAGACGTTCCATTTTTATTTTTTTTAAACCCTGAAATAACAACACTCTTTGTTTCATCTTCAAGGATGTATCATTTAGAAAACAGCCAAATCTTGAAGTGTTTACAGTATCAATGTATGCATTTTTCTAACTGTAATCTAGCAAGACATTTTACACGACAATTTTCTATTAAATAGCCATATAGATAAGCATGTATTTGTCGCTTGTTTAGAAATATAAATTGAATGCCTTAACAAACGTCAGATATATTGATTATGCATTATCTGAGTTGAGCTGTCTCTGCTAGGCAGCATAGTCGGCCGTATACTCCCCATACAGCTTATAAATATGTCTTATAGACCACCAGTCATCAGCATATGCTGATCACTGTGTCATCACTCACAGAAATCCACGCCACTTAACCGTATTGTCGGGAATTCCTCTGACAATATAGTGTCAGCAGCAAATCAAATTGATTGCATTGTTATGATAGGCGCTCGTGGATAATTAATAGACCTGGAAGCCCAGCTGACCACGACCCAATTCGATGGTTAGGCAGGCATATGTACAACATTTAGTTTTTTGTTTAATGCCACCAATGAGAGGGTGGGCAATTATGAAGCATGAATTCATGAATTCCAATGTGGAATTAAAGATGTATTCAAGTTAGCCTTTACACCATTTCATCAAATAATCACAAGCCATAATGCTACTACACCGGTAACCTCGCTTTAGTGCTAAACTTGCTTGCCATCCTCGTATACTTTTTAAGGTGAGAACGTGTGCTGAATAAACAAAAGGAGGGGGGATGTGATAGGTGGGTACGAAAACATGAAATTGATTGTTGCATCAGGGACGTTGAATATATTACCATTCAGACGGCAAGCTGTAATTACATTTAAAACTCGTGATAAAACTCGCGATAAAACTCGCGATAAAACTCGCAATAAAACTCATATAAGTAACTGTTGCATTTAGTTTGTCCTCATTCGCACAAGTACTGTAGTGCAAAATCATCAACCTAATTAAAAGTCTTCACTTAAAAATAAGAGACAGTATCGTCATACTTAAATTCGCATCTTTGAATGGGCTGTGCAGTTACGTACATCCCTTGAAATGGATATTCTGCTCCTCATTGATGACTATTGATAGTGATTTTTGCGAATAAGGGTAAATATTTGTTTTATTGGTGTTCTAAATACTCTGTAACTATAACATTGGTTAAATGAACATACATTATATAATTACAGCGATGTAGTAATAGTCACTGATGAGGTAGAATAAACATATGCCTACAAACACATATTTGGGCATTCATCATGAATTCATCATGAACATATAAATATGTTCTCTGTGTAGAAATCTGAGTTCTGAACCAATGGCAAAAAATTGTCATTGGTTCCTGTGGCACATAACCCATTTATGCTGATGAGTCTTGATTGATTACTTGTCAGTTATGTATGTTTACCCCTGCGCAACCCCAGAACCACATTTGCAAGTTCTCTTAACTACATGATGCATTTCTTCTATTAGATCTTAACAGTTTCATGAACTAAATTCAATACAGTACTTGATGTCTCAAAATTGGTATACATTGTTGAAAAGTAATGTAATCACAATGGTCACTTTTTTTAAATAGTACTACTTGTGCTACACTGAGACACTAATTTTAGATTGCTCTAAGATTAATTCCAGTAGATTACCTAAAATTCACCTGCCTGTGATAATCTGTGGTATTTGTGCCTTGCATACCACACTGCCTAGATTGACAATTTTTCATTAAGGTGGCGTATCAAAATCTAAGTTGTCGTCAGAAGTTACCCTTTTTGAAATGCCACTTTACTAGTTCATCAAGAAAGTATGTCCTAAATAAGGATGTTTTAAGCTCCAAGTATGACTAAAACTCCCAATAAAACTAATATAAGTTACTGTTGCATTTCGTGTATCCTCATTTGCACAAGTACTGTAATGCAAAATTATAAACCCAAATTGAAACTCTTCACTTAAAAATAAGTGATAGTATCTTCATACTTGGGGTCAATGGGGTCACCGCTAGGGGGCCAACACACTAGGAAGAACTCCGCACTCCTCAGTTTTACAAAGTACTTTTTGGTTTTTACACCAGGGACAGCGCTGCAATTTTTTTACATGACAGTTTCATAACCAGGGAAACAAATTCAGGACTTTTTCCTACCCGAAACAGACCATCCGCGAAGTTATTCGAGTTTTTCCAGCGCAGTTTTCGAGATTCCTCAGACATTTTGAAAAAGTGGGCGGTCCTGACCTGAACTTGACCTAGTTCCAGTTTCGGACAATAGATTTCCTAGCGACAGCATAGCAACGAGATTACAACTATGGCATCTAGTGAAGACACCTCGCCAAAACTCACTATGGATGACTCCGATCCTGAGGATTTAGAGATGGACATGAGCGAATACAGCCCAAATCGTCCTCTCCCTAAAAACATCGAATACGCACCCTCGCCACGCTTGGAACAAACAGAATCTGTGATACCGCTGACGGACAGAGCCGTGGTACACGCCAAGATGGCCGACGAGAGGGAAAATCCGACCAGTCTGGAAATACTACGGTTATTGAATCAAACCTGAGGCGTACTAGTTCAAGGACAAGCAGGAAGGATAGTCTATCAAGTAAGCCAGCTGAAACACTTGAACCTCCGAAGCGCGGAAGACCAAAATCGCTACATCGGAAGACCGTACACAAGGAACACAGATCAGTTTCCCGTGGTAGAAGACCCGCATCTCCAAGTGCCAGTACTTCCGTGAAACCAACAGCTACAGCAAGTAACGGTGATCTATCTAATCTGGAACGAACATCTACTACCAGCTTTCAAAGCGCGATCAGTAATGACGCACCGGATGACGGTAAAGATGAACCTCTGACAAGAGGCTACTTGGCGTCACTCTTCACAACTTATTCTGATAAGATGGAGCGCCTCATCATCAATCATAAAACAGAGGTTGAAAAGAGCACCACCGCGAAGATCGCTGCTGCCTTCGAGTCGTTCCAGCCAAAAATCAAAGCAGTCATGGAGACCGCCTTCAAGAGCCAGATCAATGACCTTAATAAGAAGCTAAACTCTGTTAAAGGGGACCTCAATCTCGGACCGGACTTGGCGAGTATAAAATCAGAAATCGCTAAGTTCAATAGTACCACCGCCACACTCACTGCCTTACCATCCAAGCCTGAAAACTACAACAAGGAGTTTACACTTAAAATCTCTGAATACTCTGACACAGTGAAGGCCCAGGCCCTTGAGATCGTTGAACTTAAGAGGCAAACTGCTAAGCTTACCATAGAAATTGAGCGCATGACGTATTTTGAAGAGGCGCTTGAAGAGTTGAGGATCTCAGTGGACAAAAACAACCAGCATGAGAGAAACTATTCCTTGCTTGTCACTGGCCTATTGGAGACCGATGAGAACACACCAAACGTGGTCAATTTTGCTCGGGTTGCACTCGGGATTGAGTTTTACGAACACAAGATTGTTAACACCTACCACATCGGCAAAGACAGTGGTGGGAAGAATGTTACAAAGGTCACTTTTAACACCATTGGCTCCAGGGACAGGTTCTACCGTGCACACTTTTACCTGAAAGAAATAAATCCCAAGATCTGGGTAACCGAGGAACTCACGAAGAAGAAGCATGGAGTGAACGCCAGATTACGAGCTCTTTTCAAGGCTGACGCGGTCAACAAGAACTGGACAACCAAGGGTGGCGCTTTCTACAAGGTGAAGAACGACAGCAAGCCTGTTAAAGTAAGGACCATCAAGCAGGCGGACAATATCCTAAAACACTACGGTGTTAACTTTGATACGCAGTAATTTGGACTCACGTTTTGCGGCCGCATCTTTGAAGTGTCACGACTGAGTGATTATTACCTGGATACAGCCACATTTCTAATGCAGTGACTATACCCAATAATAAAGGGTCTAATTCCTTTCCGCACTGCCACATTTAATATAATTCTATCAATTCTCATTGCCAGTATCCATGTACATAAAACTCATGTTTCAACCATTCCGCTTACTATACCTTTGTACCATCCATGCCTTAACATAACGTAACATGTTGCAAGAGGTTTTCGTTTTAATCACACTTTATGTATTGTACTGTAAGCACCTAAACTATATAACGTGTGCACTTTGTACCATCCATGTCATAACATAACGTAACATGTTGCAAGAGGTTTTCGTTTTAATCATACTTTATGTATTGCAATGTAAGCACCTAAAGTATATAACATGTGCACATATTATCAAATAATTCTATGATCCACATTCATCTTATATTCTATTAACTTCGCTCTCCAGTCTGTGTTCTGTCAACAGGTCATTATCACCAGACACACCCATATTATACCTCTATCCTTTGGAATATCATATATTAGGTACACTCACTTTATAATACTCTGTAATCCGCTATGTACATCATTACTATCCACAGTTACACACTATGTATAACTCCTACGTACCATGTCCATTGGAATGTCATACTGTATGTACACACACTATCCCATATATTGTAATTCATCATGTACACTGTTTTACATCCTATCTTTTTTTGTTCACCACTCAAAGCGCATTTTGTTCATCTGACAATGTCTCGCCAATCATCCGCATGCTTCATCACACAACCGTCCATCTGTCACACAAAATCTCGCATAAATTATCCTCCTCTAAGCATAAATAATCTCCCGCCTCGCATACATTATATTCATGGGAATCACCTGTCAATAGTATATTCACCAGTCCAATGCAATCTGTTCCAAATTACAACACGTTTAACCTATCATATCCAACAATTTATCCTCCCATTTCGGTCTTAGATCTCCCTCACTGAATTTAATCCTCCACCTTCCACTATAACCACAAAACATTGTTACCCTTCACCTCACTACATTCACCGGAGTTTCAAAGATGGCGGCGCCCAGTACCAACGAGATCTCGCTCCCTGCGTGATCTGACGCGAGACTGACCTGATTAGCGTAGCAACGGAGACCGGGATGCTAAACAATAACAACAGTTTGACAGTCACCGAGTAGAATCTCCTCTCCTCTCCCCGTCCTGTACCAACACTCGACCATACCATCCTACGACTTACACTCCATCAGCATGCGCACATGTCCATCGTTATTCTACTGCAATGCAGAATCACTGCGCGGAAAGGTAGATCTTCTGAAATATGAAAGTATAGACTGTGATCTGGTTGCTGTTAGTGAAACCTGGCTCAATGACCAGATTGGCAATGACGCTATCGCACTCCCAGGCTTCAACCCGCCACTCAGGAAGGACCATGACGATTCACACGGGGGAGTTGCACTGTACCTTTCCGAACAAGTCGTGTACAGGCGGAGGGAGGACCTGGAGGATGCCCGTTTGGATATGCTCTGGTCTGAGGTAACCATTCACGATGACACCTTCCTGCTCTGTGTCCTGTATCGCCCGCCTCAAACTCACATGGACATCTGGGACCTCATCGAAAGCAACCTCGAGGCAGCAGGAGAGACTGGCATGCCAATTGTAGCAGTTGGCGACTGGAACGATGACATTAGTGACGAAATGTCAAAGTTACGTCATATCCTTATCCGGCAAAGTCTCCACCCGCAGAACTCAGGCGCAACATTCCAAACCCAAAGTCAACTTGAAGCTGGACTCCCGGGCAGGTGCCTAGACTTGCTGGTTACTACTCACCCAGTGCTTTTCAAGTCTGTCCTTACAACATCTCCTGTTCTCTGCCGCCACAAGGGCCTACGTGCAAGTTTCAACAAGCCACCCACAGAGAGGTTGTCGTGCTATACTAAAAAGGTGTATCACTATGAACATGCAGATTGGGACTCAATGAACACCTATCTATCGGGTATCGAATGGCCAGAACTGACCCCTGACTCGAACTTAGATGATGCCGTGGAAACATGGACTGCTACCATGCAACGTGCCATGGATGTGTACGTGCCTAATCGTATGGTGGTGGTTAGACTAGGGAATCAAGACTTATCCACAAAAAATCTTGTTAAACTCGCTCGAAGGCGGAATGATGCCTTGGCAGCCTACCGAGCGGACAATACCAACATTCGGAAGCAGGAGCGGTGTGACAGACTAGAGGTCCTCCTAAGTCTAGAGATAATGAACGAACGCAACAAGAAATTCCGAGCCCTGACTGACTGCCTGAACTTTAACCATTCTGGTGATCCAAGACTGTGGTAGTCTGCCGCAAACGAACTCTATAAAACTCGTGCCTCACCGGTAATATGTCAAATTAAAATCTACGGCATTGAACTCAGACATCCCAGGGAGAAAGCTAACGCAATCAACGACTACTTTGCACAGATATGCAGCTCCACTGCCGACGATAGTGCCATCCCTTTCATTGTCCCACCCCCTGATAGAACGGGAGCAACTCTGTCCAGTCTAATTTTCACTGAGGCAGAGGTTTTGAAAGCCATCACTAAGTCAAAGACGAAGTCCTCACCGGGCCTGGATACAATTACCAACCAATTCCTCAAGAAAACCTCTTCCTCCATCATACCATACCTCACCAAACTGTACAACATGTGTTTACAGACCGGCAAAATGCCTCTGCCTTGGAAGAGAGCGGTCATCAGCGCCTTGCATAAAGGGGGCAGTAGGCATGACGTGAAAAATTACAGGCCCATCAGCTTGTTATCATGCCCGTCAAAGATACTAGAAAGGCTGGTGTGTACACGCATGACGGCATTCTCGGACGAAAATGGTCTCATAAATCCTGAACAATTTGGCTTCACTAAAGGCGTGTCAGCTGCTGACCAACTAACAGAAATACACCAACGAATAGTAAACGCCTTGGACAACCATAAAGTCATAAAGATCTTATTTCTGGATGCCTCCAAGGCTTTTGACAAAGTCTGGCATGCTGGACTCAGGGCAAAGCTCCATCTATCTGGTTACCGTGGTCTTCTCTTGGAGTGGCTAATAGACTACCTCACTTTCAGAATCCAGCGAGTCATGGTCTCAGGGTTTGCTTCTGAGTGGAGGCGGATCCTGGCAGGAGTACCACAAGGGTCCATACTGGGTCCACTCCTGTACCTCTTATATGCTGCTGACCTATGCCGCGAGATACTTGAGATCATCAGACAATATGCTGATGACACAGCCCTCATGTCAACCGGCGACACAGAGGCAGAGTGTGTCCGACGAATCCAGCCTAGTGTTGACGCCCTGATTGACTGGTGCAGAAGATGGGAAATAATACTGAATCCCCTCAAATCCGTGGTTCTCACCATATCCAACAAGAGGAATTCAAACCCAGCCTCCATCATGATGAGTGGACACCCCGTGACAGACGTAAAATCGCACAAGCACATCGGGGTGATATTCGCGAGAAACGGTAGATGGGGAGCACATGTTGATGCCATAACAGCGAGTGTTCTCAAACGAGTAGCAATACTGCGCGTCTATTCCAAACACCTTTCAAGAAAATCTCTGGTGCATCTTTATAAGGCCTACGTTCTCCCGAAACTAGAGTACTGCTCTGAAGTCTTAAGTGGTCTGACAAAACAGCAAGAATATGACCTGGAGAATATTCAGATAGCGTCCATGCGAGCAATTACAGGTGCTAAGGTGGGAACCTCCAAGGCTCAGATCTACTCGGAACTGGGACTCTGTAGTCTGGCTGAGAGACGTAAAGCCAATCGACTTGCGGGTTTCCATAAAGTTCTGGGTAGACAGCACCCTTGCTGGTTAAGCAGATCAGACGTTAAACTCGTCAGTGAGCGTACACAAAATACTTACAGCCTAAGGAACACATCAGATATTAGCACCACCCAGAGCCGTACTGAAACCCACCGTAACGCCTTTCTGCAACGTGCTACCCGTGAGTGGAATGCTCTGCCTGAATGCATTAAAAACGCAGACACTTCTGCTCACGTCAAGAAGCGCTTACTCCCGAGGAAGAGAGTCAATATCTATCACGGTACCGAATCTACGATAACATCGCATATCCTGCGCACAAGGCTGCGCTTCGAAAACGCAGATATCAACGCTAATCTACATGCACGCGGACTGGCTGATTCACCCCTATGTGACGTCTGTAACACTGCTGAGACAACTTCTCACTACCTGCTCCACTGCCATCGCTACACAGAGATCAGAGACGAGGCAGTCGCCGCATTAGCCCCCATCACTCCACTCACCCCAATAACATGGTCACTCGAAATCATCTTCCATGCTTCTTCCATAAAGCGCAAACATTACAAACCCATCGCCGACATTGTCTCCACTTTCATCACAAAATCAAAGCGTTTTGACTCGTAAATATTGTGGTGTATCAAATCAATATCTAAATATATTTACATATACATTAGCCTAATATAATTAGGCCCCCACAAACTCTACAGCAAGAGAATGGTGCACTAATATGCACCTTTGCCACTTTACAAATCTACCATCACTTTCACTCCATGTAGCAATTACTATGTAAATTTGTCATCGCTTACATATGTTCAAAAGTGGTAATAAAACATTATAATAATAATAATAATACTTTGCACCATTGAATGGACTGTACACTTACGTATTTCCAATGAAATGGATATTCTGCAGTAATTTGCATCTCAAAGTTGGTGTAGTGGAGGTCAAAGATTGCCTAAAGGAACATCTGGGGATTGATATAACACGTTTTCTCTAAGGTTTGTCCCCCTGTGCCCACATTATGCATATCATCTACTTACATGTATGGATCACTTGTATACCCGCAATTGCTTTAATGATACAGTAATTATTAGACATTCCCTGGACAATTGGTTTTCATTATTTTAAATTTGCTAATAATGGACACAGCAATAATCACATCACCACCATTTCTCCTTTGATATACTTTTAAAAGTTTTCTTCAGGAATCAAATATCAAAAGTGCAATATGAGTCTGAAGACTTACCATTGCAGCTTATCCATAGCATTATTAATCATTGCGGTGGAGGCTTTGCCTATAGAAAATGGTAAGTCTCAATTTAGGCATTTTTTTTACATTTATCAATGAACTGTTGAATTTGAATTGAGTATATGCTACCAGAGGAGACTGATTTGAGAATTACCCTTACTGTGCCTACGATGTCCAGGTACAAATCCACTGTAAGAAGTCGGATCTCGCTAAATAGAGAGAGTATCCTGACTTAACTTGCGTCATATATATCAGATATATAAACATGGTGTATTTCATTAATTTTTCAAATGTTTTTAACATGAAATGGTTATGTGGAGCCCTGGAACAGGCGGATTTGTGGTGCATTAGAGTAGTACTTTGAACTTTAAACATGATAGGATTTTTTTCATGATATCTTATAAAAATGGGAAATCCCTCGACGAGTTCCAAGCTCTTTGATGTTCTTTGTCTACACAAATACATCGGTCAAATCTAGATGATATTTTGCATTTGGTTTTACAGATGTAGATACGAGTATGTGTACCTTCAATCCATGTATGAATGGTGGCACCTGTGTGGACGGACAGGGTGTAGTGACCTGTGTCTGCAATACAGGATACACTGGACACTTCTGCGATAGTAATATTTATTAAAATTATATTCAAATACAGACATGCAGTAAGAAGACATACATACATTTTTTGTTCTATCAATGAGAGAGGGGGAGAGGGGGAGAGGGACGGTTATGTCAGTGGATAACTTGGTATGTTGTGTAAGGGGGATGCTCTCAGGGAATTGTTAAATTGACTCCTAGCACTATTTCCAATAGTTACTAGCAATACCCGCAGCGCGGGTAATGACAGCTAGTATATAATAGATCAAATTGTTGAATATATTTTCACTTGACAGGTCATAAATTGCCCTTATTAAGTTTATACTCTCATTTTAAGTTTTAGAGCCTACCTGCGGTCGCCAGAATTCTGCTCCATTGTCTGAAAGTATTGAAATTGTGAATGGTACCGATGCCATCCCTCATTCCTGGCCTTGGCATATCAGTTACAGAAGAAACGGAAGTCATATTTGTGGGGGATCTATCATTTACCCTGGATGGGTAATCACAGCCGCTCATTGTGTGTAAGTTTCTGACCTGTAGTTAAACTGTAAACAGTTCAAGAGTTTTGATTTTTGTGGTTGATTATGTTCATGAATAGGGTGCAGGATCATAGTTTAATTCTTGGCCGGAAGAGTACTGGGGCGCTTGTTTGAACCAATCTTGTGGAGCAGCTTTATATAATTGATCAACCAGAAATAATCTATTTTGCATAGCACTGAGATTTCCTTTTGTACTATATCAATGCAATGCTAGTGAAAAGTTACCTTCATAAACAAAGGTTCTGTTAGGGATCACAGACACTGTCAACCTGACAACAAATGTACCAAGTATTCTACAGTTCTGTGTCTCTTCAAGTTCTTGTTTCTAGTTCTGTGGCCAACTTCGTGCGGTGATGAATAGGCCTATCACTTCTTTCCATCGGCTTAAATATCAATTTATTTTACAGATACAAGGCAAATTGTGACTTTGATGCAGTGGTCGTTGGTGCTCCAAACACGCCATATGAACAATCATATCGTGTCAAGAGAGTGCTTTATCATTCTCTGCACAATTCTCCATCCGCTTATGATTACGACATTGCTCTTGTGAAGGTTGATCCGCCTTTTGAACTGAACGATGGTGTGCAGCCAGTTTGCCTACCGCGCAATAATGAAGATGTCTATGAC
>JAXGGS010504701.1:0-11132 GCA_035585475.1 Armandia brevis | reverse complement strand
TACTGATAGTTGGGGTGTTTTGTGGTGTCGCCTGTAGGACGGCTATATGGTTGCTGAGGCAGGTGAGCGCATGAGATGAACATATATACAGGACACCGCCTCGCTGGCGACGACAGAAAGTCCTGACAAGCAGAAATAGACACCAGATTAGGAAAACAGAAAGTGTCTAAATTCTGATCTCTCACTCAGAGAGGGTAATTTGTTTAGCGCCTTGGATTTTCACACACAAGTTCCTGATTGATAATGCAAAGGTGAGAAGCTTTCAAAATGTGCTTTGACATATATCATATATGTATTCAGCAAGTGTACATGAGCATTACTCTTAGTGATTTATAGAATTGGAAATGTATGTTTTTGATCCAAATATGTCGATTGATTGCTCAGATAGGTGGGAAATATACAAGTTTGAAGCCGTAAATCATTCTTTATCTACTAAACCTAAACCATAACCTCGGCTATATGCTGTATGCCATTTCATTCAAAAATGTATATGAGTGCATTCACAACAGACTTAGGCCTATTTGCGTAATTTGAGATATGATTTATGATGTGGCCACAGTATCACAAGAGGCAATAACATTAATTATCTCCACTAGGACATTCACCGATTTTATTACAATGCAGCTCCCATATACATAACCATTATGGTGACTCTTGAAATGAAATTGACATAATACTGGGTGGTTTAATCTTCCATTGTTATGTTTACTCTGTATTGTATTTGATTACTAAAGTAGAGTCTCGCTGAGACGAGGTCCTGGGGGATTGGTACCAGGGTTGGAGTAATCGGGACATTTAGACATGGGGTTTTATGATTTTCGGTTCGACTGTTTGACAGCTCAAACATTCACACGTCATTCATCATAAACATTTTACATGTTCAATACACATCGTCTCATATAAAGCTGAATATAATTTAGGTGATTTCTTTAATCCAACCACTGATTTGACACTTCTTTTATCAGTAAAACTCGTCAAACCAATATCCGACCACAGCTTTCTTGACTTCGAGTTAGAGAGTTACACAATTCACAGCATTATGTGGGCATCGGTCGACAGTTGCTATTTGATTTATAGGTAAATTTGGCACACCAAGTTCGGTTTATTGGAGCTATTAAAACTGATTCAAATGGTAGATTGGGTGGGACAGCTGTCGTAGTTCGAGTAATCAAATCATTCGACTTACACAACTTCGACTTTGCAAGACTCCAGCGTATTCTTAATTAGAATAGAATGAAATAATACAGTAACATTTATGTTTGCATGACACACATATGAGTGACCCGATATATATAAATTTAATGTAATTTAACCTTTAATATATGCACCGGCCTTCAAATGTCATCTATTGTCCTTGCCACTTTTCTGTCCTGGCTTTGCCGTCAACGTGAGCATTACCTCTCGATCTTCCTTTCACTAATTAATGCTGTTATCGCTTATTCAGTTTTCCGAGAGAGACATGTCAATCAGTAATTAACTTTTATTTGAAAGTACAGAGCTACTAATGGCATTCTACTGGTAGGATATAAGTTGTAATTCACCTTTTTCCTCTGCAGAAAATGCCAGATGAAAGCATCAATGGCTCTATTGTTGGCAATATGACGTTATCTAATGACGTCACCACGGGCGTTTACGTATACAGCACGACCGGAAACCATGTGGTTAGCATATCCAATCAGAACTTCATATTGTCGGTTATGTATTACGTCATCGGGTCGATTGGACTGGTGGGTAATCTGGTGGTGGTAGTCGTCATATTTCAGTACACACAGATGCGTCGGGTGCTGACAAATATCTACGTCATCAATCAGGTAGGCTTACGTCATCAAAGTTTCACCTATAATTCCAGCAAAATAATTTAACCTTTTCATGGACTTATGAGTCAGGGGTGGCAATTTTCTTAAATCAAACAACACAAAATTTATATAATTACATACCATGTAAATTGGATAGTTAAATTTAATACAAATTGCAGTTCATTCAACTTCAGATAAAATAAATTCCCATAAACCTTATCGTGCCTTCTTTCTCTCACCCATTATTAATGGATTATTCTTCCAATGTGATTATGTGTCACATTAAGGTTGTTATTGGAACGAATTACAGCTGTTTTAATGTGATTAATTGTAAATGTGTAGTCTTTCGTAGATGGAAAGGCTTATTTTTTTACTGATTATTTAATGTATTTCAGTCGTTGTTGGACGGATTGGCTGCTGTTTTTCTGATACTCACCACGGGAATAGAGGATGATGGAGGCACTTACTTCCAGGGTCTGGCAGATGACATCTACTGCAGGGTCTGGGCTTCTAAGGTAAGGATCTGTTACTTAAACTCCCACTCAATAACTCAGCATGTCTGCCATTGGCGTGGCTTAAGACACCATGATATTGTTATCGTTCACGTATTGTGTACCACTTTATTGATATGTAATTATAGAACATTTGAACAGCCAGGATAAATGCGAACAATTTCCATAGGTCAATCTACTGTGTGTGGCCAGAATTTAGTTTTAGGACATGATATTGCTTTACCACCGAACACCATAAATTATATGTAAATCCGTATCCTCCAGTCAGATCCAAGGTTCAATTTTAGATAAAGACAATTTTTTCTATTGCACATTCATAGCTAGTGGTAGGGTCGACCATGACGTATTTTAGAAAACCCTTCCATATTTACATTTATCTCATTTAGAAAACTTTTCAGAGTTTTGTCTTCCCATTTGTCTACAGATAGCACTTCACTCATCAACCCATATCGTATACGATTAAACTTGAATGTAGTCAGTGGACGAACGAAAATCAATCAACTTTTCGCTCACTGAATTTCAATTGCTCACATTTACTCACTTCTAAAGAAACACGAGTTTACGTCTGGCCCAAGTCTGAAAACTGAGTGTAAAATATTTCACGTCCTTCATTCACCAAAAATATTGAAATTGCTAAAGCGAAGATGAAAAATCTGAGCTAGTTTTGCGCCTCTCAGTCTGGACTCTGAAACCGAAGGTTGGCGATAGCAGACACAGACTGTAACTGGCCGACCAGACATTCTGTGACACACTTCCCAGCAATTATAATATTCTATTTCACACAAGTTTGTAGAGATCATGTCTGACTGCACACAAAGTAATTACAAGTTTACCTGACAGTAGCCGTGGTGTTAAGCTGAAGGAGATACCAAACATTGATATTGTTTGTGTGGATTACGTTATGTTGAGAGTAATACGGGATAAGTCGGTTTATAAGTCTGTGTCATTCAGCGCATGCGTATTTCCCTAATATCGCCCGGTTCCGGTTCCGATTCCGGTTGCGCACGCTTTTGTTTCTTATCCACCTGATTGATGTCAGCAATCTACATAAAATCAACACGCTGCTTTAAATATTAACTTGTGTGCGGCATCAGCTATACGAAACTAGGATATCAAACATGTCAGTAATTATGTCCGCTCAAAGGCATCGGAAATAGAGACTATCGCACGAGGCAACAAAACTTGTAACAACTCATTGTGTGCCTGACTTAATATTTATCACGACCTTCTCTAGACCTTTGGGCAATATCGCACGACTTTGCTACTAAACAGAGCATTCTGACCAAGGTTCTAAATATTAAACATCATATTTACATGCCCAATGCATCACCACAAACATGGATTTGAATTACATGGTACATGGCAAGGAATGATAATGAACTTCCAATATCATGATTTTAACAGCATGTTATTGATATAGAATGGAGTGTTTATCAGTTTTCCCTGGCAGCTCAGTATCACTTACTGCTCGGTCTGTGACATGAATTTGGAAATAACCCATCACATACAAAGCGCACGGCGGAGCTGTATGGTCAGATTCTCCAACGTATGAATAGGTGACCCTAAGATTATCAGGTCATTTAGATCTGATTTCAAGACAACACGCACTGGTCAAATTTTCAGCTTGAATTCCATCATGGTGCAATCGACTTCGGGAATTTTACTCAGAAAGTATAGTGTTAATTATTAAGTTGTAGCTCTTCAGCAATGTTCCGCTACAATAGCTGCCCCTATTTGCCGACGCTCAGCGTATCCCAGTCAGCAGCCTCGGTCTTCTCTTGATGCTCAAATATAACAGCATTTTCCGGTCAAGGTGACCTTGTCGTGCATGGTGACGCTACTTCTATGTCGCTGACCTGAACTCAGAAAGGCAAAATCCGTGAGATTGCGTATGTGTAGTTGTGAAGAAAGCAAGCACAGCTCAGGTATGATTAAAGCCCACTGGTAAGTCGGTAGGACAAGTGTTACATGGCGCACGCCACCTTTGTACTTAATAAAACCTCGAGGCACTGGATGTTACAAGGAGATAAAATATCATAGAAACCCAGGCATCCCTAACCCCTCTCCTTCTCTATACAGCGGACAGCTAGTGTAAATAGGGGAAAATATTTCTCTGAAGTGATGTTCACTATAAAGACTGCAGGTACAGGGTAAGCTAATGTAATTAGTAGCAGGACGGGGACTGCGGATATCTTCTATACTAGATACCCGGTCAGATCATATGTACGTGTTATAAACCATGACCATATTATAAGATAGGCCGGACTAGCATTTCACTCAAGCCCTGAAGGACACGATTTTGCCATATTCTGTTTTTAACTCACACTTAACATTGAACTCAGGAATTCATACATGACCGGTGATGACGTCAGCATCTATCAGGGATTCCCAGAATCGCTCATTACAAGACAATATCGATTCACTCTCCTGCTAATCTGGAGGATTGTATCGATACATATTCAACATTTCCTCTGACTGGTTTACGATAGGGGTGACTTTTTGTCTGCGATAATGGCTCCCTGTCATACGGTGAATAAGCTTGGAGGGCAGCAGCACTTGTCTTATTTCCGGACGGGGGGTGTGCCACCCAACGACATCGTAATCGCACTCATCTTAATGCTTGTATGAATGGCCTTGGCATTAGTGCGATGTTTTCTCTCCTCTCCAAGTACTATATGGGTCATACTCAAGTCTCAATTTCTCGCTGTCGATTGCTGCCAGCATCAAAACTGCATTCGTGCGATATCTATGCGACTTTTAGCCAACCCCCCATTAGACACATTAGATTGTTTCAGAAGAAAGGGGGGGCGGGGGAGGTATGGTCAGGTTATCCTGCATAGGTACAAATTACTAACTTAAAACATAAGCAAATTAAGATTAAACATGATGCAATGAGATACCATGCATTTAATACCTTTAACATCCATTACCATCTGAATGCATATCGAAAAAAACTCCTAGTAAATCTAACGTGGAATTCTACACCCATCAGTACATTGTAGAACGCCAGGTTTTGCCTATTATAAGTCGAATCATCTTCGATTATAAAATATAAAATGTTTAAATGATGGTACTTGACGGATCAGGAGATTTTTGCCCATTTAGGAATAAGACCCGGTAGTAGATAATGTGCAGCTCTTTCCAAACTTGTGTTTCTGCGCATTATTCAAATGAATGGGTATATTTTGCAACGCCAAGGACTATATGTACATCTATTAAAATGTAGGCTCTCCCGTTTCTTATTCAATGCTCAATTATTTGACAATACCATGCCAGGACTTCTTTCCACGTGAATTCAATCTAGGCCTAACACTTTTAAAGATAAAATATTGTTCAGATCGGGAGATTTGGAGCAATTCCAGCTATCGATAAAAGAGGGTGAAATATACCTGCCTTCGCTATATCTAAAATTAATATTAAATTAAATTAAAGTGGAAGACAAACGCAGACTCTGCTTCCATGATAGAAATTACCGAATAATTTATGTGATAGAAATATCTAGTGAAAACAGGAAAGATAAGAAACGGATCAAATGTTTTTCCAACTGAATGTCAATGTATCATACCTGCTCTCTGTATAAAGTATTCCTTGAAATACGAGGGTTAGAATGAGGAGATTGGGAGCAATCACTGGGGTCGGGAAACAAACCGGGTGTAGCATACCGACCTTTCTTGAGTAAAACTATTTAAATTGTTCAATTGGTAGACAAAGAAGACTCAGCTTGCACTCATAACTCGTAGGATGAAGAAACAAGAACAGACGGTAACTGGCTGACCAGACGATCTGTGACACGCTTCTAAGCGATCATATTATTTTATATTTCTCAAGGTTATCGAGATTATTTATAACTTTACACAAGGTAATCCAACCCTTCAAGGTGATTAAATAGTGAATCTTTCCTTTGTCTTCGTAATTGGGATAGCTTAGTTTGCCACTCACCATATATGCAGTGTCCTTTGAATATGCCATCTTATCCTCAAAGATGACTGCTACTGTACTGCTGCGAGCATGTGACATTGTTTTTAAATCTGCTCTGGCTTCGGTAGTTAAAAGAACAAATATTACCAGATCGAAGTAATGATGAGAGAACAGACAAGGCATCGTGTTGCATTGTGGTAAATTTCACATAGTAACACTGTCTGAGTTGAATATGTCACGTGTCATTGATGGTTGAAAATCATACGCATAGGACTTCCATGCATGGTAGTATTATTTTGTCCAGTAAGTGCCATAATCTGTTGGTTTGAAAAGTGAAATACATTTTACATAGTTAGAGTATATTGCATCTGTCTTTTCCACTGATGTCGCTGTCCCTGATTACCCCATCAGATTTATAATTATTCAATACTAGTTCACTGTCAATGTGACCTTATGATGTGCCGTGCCGCGACCTTTGAACTCACTGACCTGACCTCAGATATAAAGAAAACGGCAGATGTTTGTGTGGAGAAAGCGAGAGCAGCCCAGGTATGATTAAATTCACAGATAAGTCGGTATGTGTCACAGGGCGCGCGCCGTCTCTGCACTGAGTAATGCCTCTAGGCTGATGAAGAGTGTTTCTCTATCTCTGTGGTATCAGGTGGAACAGGCACCGGGGTGTATGAAGCTAGAATATCAAAGCCCTCTACCCCTCCCGCATCTGCGTTAACGGAGCTAAATATCAAACCCTCTACCTCCGAGGCTTTATCGTGGAACATAAGCGAGAAGGACGCTAGTTTCTCCACAGCTCACGCAATAAAACTATTTATAGACAGAAGAACAAGTGTTACATTCATCAGCGTATTCAAATATCAGTTGCAGGTAACTTAATCAGGAGATCAAATCATGAGCAGAAAAGATAAATATATCATCAATGCTTCTATCGACCTTACAACTTAATTATTTTTAGAATGTTTCAGCTTAATCTAGTAAGTATGTTCACTAAGGGATATTCATGTTAAGATATATAATTTGAATATTAATAAAGATAGTCTCGTTTCATTAGTCAGCTCGGACATACGTCTTCCATTTCATTAACAATGTCGCGCCAAACTCGACCAGAGTGTGACTTTTCAATGAACAATGGCTGTCTGAGGGCAATCTAAATATAACAACCGATGTCTGCACGTCCAAGGTAGATATCTCGTGTAATTAGTAGGAGGATGGATAGTCGGGAATAGTTATTTGATAGAAACTCATTAGGCCGATCATATATACATGGTTTGTACCATAACCTGTCACTATTAAGTGTTGGCGTTATTCTAGGTAAAATAACACAAGTCCAAGATATTCTATGGAATACTTTATTCACGCGCAATCAATGACACAAGTAATACAACATGCGAAGTGTTCGTCACTCGCTTCGTGGTGCGGCAACCACGCCGTGACAAAAACAGGACAACTAAATACAACATAAACAAAGACGCATATATGTTAATTGTTACAAACATTAAGGATACATTTTATTGTTCAACAATAAGTGCATGCATATGTATATATAGATAGTGTAGACTATCCAGTAACACAGCCATACGTGACACTACAAAGTGAAGGCCACCTAACTCCCTGATAAGCACGCGATGCAAGATATCAGATCGTATGACACCAACATATTCATTTCTTAGCTTTTCTTGTGATGTCAAAGACGCATATCACTTTTTTCTGAATGTGAAAACTGTTTCACAACATTTAAATCTGCGATATCAAATTAAGCGGAATATTTGATTACGTTTGGGAAAGGCAGTAAAACGAGCTCAAATTAATATGTCTATGTCACTCCCCTCGCTACACAATGGGATACCTGCTTGTTATGTGGTAAACAAATTGTCACAATATAATTGATTCACATGGAATTTCTGTTTACAAGACTTGGTTTCTACTAAAATAGGAACGATAAAAAAAGTTAAATAAACTTTAATACGCTTATGGACATGAACAATTATTTAAAAACAACATTTTGCCATTATCGTCTGAACATTTCCAACACTCATTAATCTGAGATTGGGACGCGGCTACTTATCGCTATGATATTACCCAATGTCATCCCACACTCAGTATTAAGGAGGGGGCTCGGCCTGTCTGTGATGACGGTGCTTCCAAAGAACACGACCATTTCTGTACCATATTTGATACAACGGCAACAGCCTTCTTTTACACGTATGACACTATCGATTCAATTTGCTAGTTTTCAGCAGCTATTACCAAGTTTTATATCAATAGGCGTGTGTTATTTACCATGCTAGGCTGCTGATCCCTGCTTCACAAGAGAAAGGTGGCAGTTTGTCTGAGATAATGGACCCCTGTCACACACTCCTTAATCCTAAAGAGGAGAGACACTAATATGACATTCCTTATATGGTGTGAGTCAACCAGAGATACCTGAATCACGCACATCTTAGATCAGTAATTACGTACCCAAAATGCGGCTATGCCTTCTTCTGTGAATCTCAGCTTGCTGGGAGAAGAAGAAATACCGCAGAACAAATGCAAAATATTTTCTCTACCGGGATCTTCCTAAAACGTATTTGTTCTGCTAGGAACTTTCTTTCAATTATTTGCTCAGCTCAGAACTTTTTAATATAAAATCAGCTTGAAGATGATGTCCCACAACATCATTCTGAAGGGGGCATTGTTCAATAATTACATTCTGCTGGGATATTTTGTCTGAAAATGCTATTCCACAGGGGGTACGGTCCGGTAATTTCATGCTAGGAGATATTGTCCCAAATTGCATTCTGCTGGCAGTTATAGTCAGAAAATTAAATTCTGCTGGGACCAGTAATTATTGATTACTGGGAAAAATTAATAATTGCTTGCTGGGAAAAAAGAAGAAATTGTTATTGAATTAAATGGTGCTACATGCTCTGATTCATGCAGAATATTTAACAGTAATTACCATATTCATGAATATAAGGTTGTTGGATGCCCCGAGTTATTACACTTGCATATGGTCACATTATGGTTATGGCCATTATGAACAGCGCCGAGTAATGTCGATCAATATTTGGAGAATATTGGCAGTGACTACTGCAGCTCGATTTGCGCGAAATAGGCTTCACCTTTTCTTTATTGGAAGTCAAAGTGACATAGCTTAAACTCACTTGACCCCCCCCCCCCCCCGGTGTAACCTTTTCGCCACAAAGTGATTTGTTTATCAAAAGGTTTGATAACAGATCAACCTAATAATCCCCGACCTTTCATCTCATGTTGACAACAGAAGTGTAGCAAAAATTAATGTCACAATTCACAGATGATCAGACAGCGCAAATATCTAATCCACCGCATCTTCCTATTACATCCCTTTGTACATCTTAATTAGGTTAATCACGGTTCACTTTTTGTTGGTATCCGTCTTCACAGCGAGTCAGGCTTTCGGTTTTTCGGAGAATAGCAGGATGTCGTGAGTGTTGTGTTAACAAATCATTGGCAAGTATTATCCGAACCTTATATAACGTCCCATAAATCAGCCAGGTATATGTATACCCCTATAACCTGTTTAAGGAAATCTAATTTAGACACAATTACTAACCTGTTGTTAGCGGCACATGAGGGTGTGTGCGCTTCATAATTAATAATTACCCAGGGCTTGTATTTCTAGTTTTACATATCGCTTGTTACAGGAAGACGCGGCTTAGTGGGAAGTAACTCCATTGTCTGGGGATAAACCTGCCTTGACGTGGGTGGCATGAATGAATATGTGTTATCTCTCCTTCCTTTCTCCAATGTCGTCTAACTATGTATTAATTCACTGACAATTACTGCTGTATTGTCCTGTAATTAGTTATATAAGAGGCCAAAGTTTGAAGCGTCAGCTTTTGTCGCAGAAAGCCACACTCTGAGCTGGTTTATCAGGGTATGATTTATAACTCCGAGTAGATAAATTCATCTTATATGGCTACATGCCTAGTTATGATATAATTAGAAGCATTATGATCAATGAGACCAAGATTATTTTTGAAGAATTCAGAATCGAGTATCTATACATAGTCAGGTTTTCTAAAATCATGAAAAGTCACATTGAAATACTGACATTAAACGGAGTAAATGATAACACCAAAAGGTCAAACACTGTTCGAATTGTGACTAAAGCAACATATCAATTTCCATAGAATTTTTCCTTGAAGCTCAAATTCATACGCAGCTGTAATATCTTAGAATAATTCAGGCCCATCATGTTAGGTAAATATTCGGGGAACACATCACGTGAGAATTAAACTAAGCAGATTTGCTCACTTGCTGCGACGTGATATTCATCATTTTTATCATTCAAGTAATGTCTGATCATTGTCCTATCTATAATTTGATCGAAATCTTACAATTTTATTATGTACCTATACGCAAATATAACGAGAGGAGCGCGCATATATGCGCACAGCTTGGCTGTTACAAGCCATTGTACTCTGTGTTCAGACGTTGTTACGTGACAACAACGTCTCCGCATTACGTGACAAAGATCATATTGTTTATGCGCCTGTCACATAATCGGAACTTACAACAGTCTACAATTATTCAAATATATTTGTTGTTAGTTCTTGATTATAACCCCGAATCTTAGTTCATTTGATACTAGAAATTGTTATTCTACCTCAATAATAACTTTTAGCTTAAATATATCCAAACTAAGATCATTCTAGGGGACTTTTAAAATGAATATTTGTTTTACTGCGGATATTTCCGGCCAATATTTGCAATATATACCAAGTTTGACGGGCAGACCAGTTTTAATTAGATCTTTTAAATCTAATTAAAGATGGAGGAAAGACGATAATTTATATAAATAAGAAGATAATTCCATATTATAACGATCTTTGACTACTTCATTATACCCAGATAAGTTTTAGTAAAA
>JAXGGS010504590.1:0-11133 GCA_035585475.1 Armandia brevis | reverse complement strand
TATTGTTTATCTTACATGACAACTGCACCTGTCTGTGTAATATCGTGTATTGAATGATGCGAAATAGATCTAACAGCGAAGGTAGCAGCAGCATTTTAGAGAGGCATGTGCTTAAATAAAGTGTTTTGTGAATGATTATATGCTTTGTTTGTAGAAATCTTGAAAGTACAATCTTACGTCATTTATTCAATTTTTATCAAAAACATCAATTTGTACATACATTATAATATAAAACAGCGATTGTTTTCAACATAATACCACGGGCAACTGATGAATAGTTGTGAACTATCACGTGATCGTTTTTCTGTGCATTGTGGGAAGAACAGTCTCACATAGCATCCGGTGGAGAGGAGAGCCTCGCTTTAACCTCCCCCACTTGACCGGATGTAGAAACACCTTGCCCGCCATTCCGGTAGCAGTATAGAACCGCCAGGGGCGCTCTCTGTGCGCATGCGTCCACAGGTAAACCCTGGGCAGGTAGACGAGCGCCTGTGGCTCCCCCACGCAGGCTAACACGGAGGGGACGGCGATCTCCACGAACACCCCGGCCTCCAGGAAGACGGCGGCGATCTGTGTGAAGCGCTCACTGACTCTCCGCGGGATGTAATACATGTCGACCACCGCGCCCAGTAATCCGCTCTTCTCCCCGGTCACCGCCGCCAGATTCTGCAGACAAGAGAAAAAGTCCGGCCGACTCGCGGACTGATATCTCAGATCTGAGTACACCGTCTGGCATTCCGCACGGAAAATAGTCCACCAAGTTCATGTATCACACCCGTTTCCATGGTGACATTCTTTAATGGCGGTCACATCGATGGCGTGCCTCGGCGGTGGAAGCCACACGTGATCATAAACTCCCGGGTTGGCGATTTTATCCACCATTAATAAAGTGTCATCTGCTATGACGAGAAGTCCCTCCAACATGTAGCCTCTGGCGATCGCTAGAATCGAGCAGTTATAATTAAAAGATCCCGCGGCTCCCTCAGTCCTTAGGCCGTAATTAATAAATGTGATGTGATATTTGTTTAGCCGGGGAAACGCTGTATAGTTGATATTTACCGGGCCACAGTAAACTATGTGTGGAAAGAAAGTTCGGTATACCAGTTCTATGAAAGGTATGGCTTCATAGTGCGGTTTGTTAAACGTCACTAGTAAATAAATATTGTGGAACTGTATCCATGGTTTGAACAAATCCACACGTGACCTATTACTCCCCGACTTTCCCGTCACATTAAATCTTTCAGGGAAATCGTGTGATCCTCTCATACACAACTCTTCGTGTAGCATATTTGAGAGATTCAGATTCTTTTCGTGCGATGATCTTTGCTTGAGTTCCAGGTCGTCTTTCCTTATGGGCCCCTTGGTTCTTTCTTCGTTTCCTATGAAAAACAGACTGAGACAATAAATTATCAGACAATAGAAATCAGTTGGCAGAATTACCACAGTTTACGAGGAATGGGTATTGATGTCCTTACCAGATTTACCATTAGAGAGAGGAAAATGCAGACCAATCCGGGAAGAATTCCACAGAAAAGGAAGGAAACTGTCCTCCTTGTCATCGTGATCTCGTTAGAAACAGACACAGTTAGAAACCTTTCCAGTAGCATGGGCACAGGTTAACAGAGTTACCCACGTACCTAAACATGAAATGTGTTTGCTTATGTACTTATATGTGTTCATTTTAATCTACCCGTCGCATGTACTAACAATCTAACACAGTACTGGACTGTCCAATACGCTGTAGATTTACTCTAATGTTGTTTGTATTTGTTCAGGAATAGGAGCTAAGATCATTTTGCAACCAAATGGACTTTGGTTGTTTTCCAAGTGTTTTGATGATTATTTCTTTTTGGCTGCTGTTATCGTAGACATTACACTTTGTTGAATAAATGTTGAGTATATTATGCTTATGTTCGGTAAGTCTAGGATAGCTGTCTAGTCCTACAGTTGGTGCGAAACTCGTAAAGTTTCAGCAGGGAAAATTACAATAGGTCATATGGTACGTACATTTATTTCATCTATCAGCTGAATTTAATTGAATGTTTTTCTTTCTGTTTTTCCTAGATACATGATGCAATTACAAGAAAACTGCTTACAATATAGGATTAGCCAAGGCGGGAGATTATAACTATACATATTAAGTGACAAGGATTCTGTTGACAAAGTGGCATTTTTTATTTAATTGCTTTATATGTTTATAGTAGTAGTATGATTGCTAAACGTAGCAGTATACAGTAGACACGATAAGCGTCGTTAGTGGTACATTATCCGCCATTATTATACGGTTAGTAGTACATTATCCGCCATCATTATACGGTTAGTAGTACACTATCCGCCATTATTATAAGGTTAGTAGTACACTGATGAAGGGTTGCATAGCGGACACACAATGTCTTACCCGTGGACATTAAAACTTTATTGTGAACAGAAGAACGATTAATAAGTTAGAAAGTACGATACTTGTGTTTAGTAGGGCGATAAATACGTACATTATTAATGTGATGAATAGAGGAATACAACTTTTTATCATATCACAATTGCAAGAAGGTAGTCGACAAATTCTGTGCGTTAAGAAAGCGTCTTTGTGAGGCGCGCCAGCAGTGGTAGAAACAGACATGTACATAGGAGAAATATCACCATGGCAACTATACATATACATGTACACATGTGACAGGCAAAGGGTGGCTTTAAATCGGAGAGATATATCACCATGGCAACTATACATATACATGTACACATGTTACAGGCAAATGGTGGCTTTAAATAGGAGAAATATCACCATGGCAACTATACATGTACATGTACACATGTGACAGGCAAAGGGTGGCTTTAAATAGGAGAAATATCACCATGGCAACTATATAATATACATGTACACATGTGACAGGCAAAGGGTGGCTTTAAATAGGACAGATATCACCATGGCAACTATGCAAGTACATGTACACATGTTACAGGCAAAGGGTGCCTTTAAACACACATGTACATATACATATGTTACAGGCAAAGGGTGGCTTTAAATAGGAGAAATGTCACCATGGCAACTATGCATGTACATGTACACATGTGACAGGCAAATGGTGGCTATGAATAGGAGAAAAATCAATATCCATAATACCACATTGTACGCCAATCATAGATAAGTCTTTTACTGTCTACATGGTTTACAATGGTGATGGTTTATACGATTCTGTACTTTCATTACATGAAACTGCATTGACATTTTCAACATAAGCTTTAAATTCCTTCATTGTTTAATGCACGTACTTGGAATATCGTTGAATATACAAACAATAAAAAAATAAGCAAATAATCAGACAGCAAAAATGGGATGACGTAAGAGTATAAACGTAAATAGAATGACTTATCACTGGTTGAGCAATTTTAATCCCCCTAAAAAGGAATCAATCTGACTTTTCTTCGTTGACTTATCAGCAATAAAAAGTAAAGTGAAACATAAACGAATACATAAAACTGTATGCGGGTCTATGAGATAATACAATGATTGGTTCAATTAATATTCAACCTGACAACTAAACGTTACACAATACGGCAAACTAGTTTACACTTCCTAAACAATTCAACTGAAAAACAGTAAACAATAGACATCAATACAATATGGATTGCACAATTTGTTTGGTAAATTGAATTATTGCTCCTAAACCATGGTGGGATTTAATGGCGCCTGTTCCTCCTTACAGGTGGCGCTGACTATCGCGTGCCCGTTCGTACATCCGGGCTCTATCTTGATCTCGTCTGAGGTAGGTGTGTGCGCAGGCGTATCGAGGCGCTTGCTGACGTAGTTCCGGCAGAGTTTATCCACCACGACGATGGCGTAGCCGTGGCTCTCTGTGTTACACGCGGTGCGGAAGCGGTCCCTGTAACACGTGACAAACAATAAATCACAGATATCTCACAATTAAAGGAGGACCCCCCAGCACACATGAACATGTGTGACCCAGTTCCTGTTGAACAATAAAGTTAATTGTGAATGTTTGAAATATTATTGTTTAACATGCATGTGTCTTAATTAATGTTGAGATAGTTGTCTGGTGTTTGTGTCTGGTGTTTGTCACAGCGTGGTTGCCACACCGCAATGTAAGTGACACCGCTCGCGGTCACACCTGAGTGACTCACACCGGTCAGATGTTAATCCCGGCGGAATAACGTAATTGGCTGTAGATCATCATATCTCTGTCACATGATTCCCCGAAGTAACCACCAATATTCTAGCGTAGCTATTAAAATTAAAATTACTGTTAGCTAGCCAGAAGCCTCCAAACACATACATGTTGTACTTTTGTCTATGATCGAACATTAAATAAAGTATTCCGAAGAATATCTTTGACTCATGTGATTTTGCCTGAATAACTTCAACAGTTCATCTTCAGGAACCGGGATTAGATCGGGCGGCAAATTTCACATTTTGACACTTTGGCAAAATTTTGATTGTGCTCATCGGGTACAAAATTGCAAATAAATGCCTTCTGTTGAATCCCGAATTCGGGAGACAAACTTTTTGCTTAGCAAAATTATATATAGATTTTTTTTTTTTTTTTTTTTTTTTAAATTATTGATATTCTTAAAATAGCACCCTGATATTACTCACACGAGCCACTCGACAGTCATGAGAAGGCCGACCCTCTCAGAGATGGGGATGCCGACCGCTTCACTGATCATTATAAGCACCACAATACTGGAGCTGGGGACAGCAGCCACGGCCGATACCAGCAAACTCACCAGGAATCTGTGACACAGGAAATAAATTAACATTATAAACTCTGTAATACTAGAGCTGGGGACAGCAGCCACAGCCTATACCAGCAAACTCACCAGGAATCTGTGACACAGGAAATAAATTAACATTATAAACACTGTAATATTGGAGCAACAGCCACGGCCAGCATCGTATCATGTAAACTACAAATACAAGCATACTACATATATCGAGTATAACCAATTGTACCGAATATGTCCTATGTAAAATCTAAAATGGTGTGTACTACTTTTATCGTGTGTACTACTTATCTAGTGTTTTAAAGTGTGTACTATTTGTTTAAGGTGTACTATTTGCTTAAGGTGTACTATTTGCTTAAGGTGTACTATTTGTTTAAGGTGTACTACCTATTGCACTCGTACTACTTATTTTACATGCACTACTTATATGCGGGGTACTACTTATATGCGGGGTACTACTTATATGCGGGGTACTACTTATATGAGGGGTACTACTTACGCGATCATGCAGTAGTCGGCCACTGAGAGCTGCATCCCGTATGTCTGCGCCACAAAGATGGCGGCGGTGGTGATAAACATGGCGGACCCGTCCCTATTGAGGGTGATGGCCACGGGGGCCACAAAACCCACAACACGGGTGTCCGCGCCCACCTTCTCCACCCCGTCTTTCAGCAGGAACGGAAGACTCGCAGCGCTGCAAACAAACAAGCAAAGTTTCAGTTTTACTCTCATCAATCCCCCAAAAAGTGTAAAGATATCTATTTCTCGACTTCTAGGGCCGAAAACTATCTATTGCCACTGTTGCAGTATCCAAATCTTTGAGTGTTGAATCGCGTATTGTTGCTAACTGAAATTAATACAAATTATTATACGTATTTATGTTTATACTATTTATATTTGGTTTACTACTGACCTACTAGGTGGCGCGAAGGCGGCTAACATGGCGTGCATCCAGTAGAGGAGGTACTTCCACACGTTACACCGGAGTACGGGTAGTAGTACTAGCGGGAGAATGAGGAACATGTACGCCAGCTGACCAATCAGAACCGTCATTACATACATGCCAAGGGAGACGAGGGCCGCCTCGAGGTCATCCACCTCCAGCAGCGAGCCGGCAATCAGGGAACATATCCCTATAGGTGAATACCTGGGGAGAACAAATACTATATTATATATACAATATAAATCAGGGAGCATATCCCTATAGGTGAATACCTGGAGAAAACATATGTATATATATATATATTACTATTTATATATATATATATGCAATTATTATACAAATATGTGAACACGTCTGTATAGATTAAAATATTGGAAAAGCATATATCATATATAGATTGAAAATGGTACTGGCTACGTCGACGACCCGTTCGTCGATTAAGACTAAAATTCTAAATCGACGACGCTCAATCCATATATTATTTATATTTGTATTCATAAAATTAGTATATTTTGTAATACACACACACAGCCCACTTAGTGTGGAAGGTCTTGGGTGTGGTATTCTCCTGAGGGGGAGGGAGGGTTATCAGCTCCCCCTCCGCTCCCCCTCCGCTCCCACCGGTATATTAATCACAGCCGCTTTTAGATACCTGAGCATGTGGTGTAGATTAAGGGCACACCAACGGTCCAACCACGTAACTGTATTAGAATTGGTAGTTGCATCTCACCATCCGTACAATAAATTTAAAGACACTTGGCCATCTGGCTCTCTGTTGTGTTAGTTTCTATGTTTCATTAATATATTTTCCGTAAAACTGTAGCTGCTTGTAATATAACACGGTTGTCTATATTCAATATCTAAATATTTATGCACATTTTATTAAAATCAATCAAATAAAATGCAGCTGACTACAGTATTCGTGCCACCAGATCCATTTTGTCTGGCGAGGTTCATTTAGGTCTGCTTACTGACATACTTGTGTATTGACATACCTGCATGCAAAAACATGCCGAATATGATCAGACAGCTGGAATATTCGTATTCAAATTATAATAAATAATTCATGTTGTCACACAGATCCATATGTGGGTCGACTTTGCCGCGGTGTAACCCTGACGTAATGTTGAAGCATCGATCATTGCTATCAGACGATTCATGGATATTAAACAGGTTGCCGTGTGCTCAGTAAACATTAACAAAGGTAATCTACAAGGTTTGTCAGGGAGAAGCAGACGATAGCGTGAACACATTCGCGCCAATTCTACTAAATACCAAACATGACACGCTGAGACGACTTCCTACATCCATTCTGCCCCTTTTGCGGGAGCAACTGCGTCCCAAAGTTTAAGTTTGATAATAAAGGTATGATTGAGTGTCCTCCAATATATTTCAGATATAGATTCTATCAGATTATGGTGGCCATGACACTGAAGACAGGAAGTGGGCGTGCAGCTTTTATTAAGGGGATTACGGTAATTAGACTCTCACCAGAAAATGACGGTCATGACACTGAAGTCAGGAAGTGGGGCGTGCAGCTAATATTGAGGGGATTACGGTAATTAGGCTCTCACCAGATAATGACGGCCATGACACTGAAGACAGGAAGTGGGGCCTGCAGCTTATATTGAGGGGATTACGGTAATTAGACTCTCACCAGATAATGGCGGCCATGACGCTGAATACAGGAAGTGGGGCGTGCAGCTTATATTGAGGGAATTACGGTAATTAGACTCTCACCAGAAAATGGCGGCCTTGACACTGAAGACAGGAAGTGGGTGTACAGCTTATATTGAGGGGATTACGGTAATTAGACTCTCACCAGATAATGGAGGCCATGACACTGAAGACAGGAAGTGGGACATGCAGCTTATATTGAGGGGATTACGGTAATTATACTCTCACCAAATAAGAGCGGCCTTGACACTGAATACAGGAAGTGGGGCGTGCAGCTTATATTGAGGGGATTACGGTAATTAGACTCTCACCAGATAATGGCGGCCATGACACTGAAGATGACCTTGTTGAGCGACTCGAAGACGCTGAGCAGCGGCTTTCCGTAATCCCCATTCACGCTGATCCCAATCGCTATGGCAACGCTGAACACAATGACACCTGTCGAGAAAAAAACAATCTAGATCATTTATTAGTTTGACTGTTACTGTGAATAATCCTTTCAATTGACCTTTAGAATCAAACATTGCATTGATTACATTATCAAGGCTGTTGAGAAGAGGATAAATGAGTTATTACACTGTCACATTGAACAGTTGATTAATAACTAGCGTCTGTAGCGTTTTTTACCCGCACCTGTCAGGTGGGAAAGGTAAATGTGATTTTATCCTGATTAATCTTTAATCGAGTAGGACCGCGAGGCGAGGAGGAGGCAGTGTAATCTGTGTAATCTGTATAATCCGCACGTTGATGGAGCCGCGAGCTCTTAGCAACATTTAATCTCATTAATTAAGCAGATTGCCGGTGATGGAGCGAGCAGCGGGCACGTGAGTTACGGCTGTGATTCAGCACAAGGGCGAATCGGCGATTTATCTGGCGAGATTATCTCCGCGAGGTGAGAGGAGATTTATCTCTCTCCGGTAACCATGGTAATCACGGTAACCACGGTAACCAAGGACAGCTCGCTGCCCGTGTCACCTGTCAGGCTCTCCCCATCCAGCACGAGCACGTGATGCATCTTAGCGCGCGTGTTTGCACATGTCGCGTTAATGCGCGGAGCGTGTAACTAGGAGCTCCGGTTGATGCATCAACTCTCGGCAGGTGTGATTTCTCTGTGTGCGCACAATCTTTCCCCGCTTCAACACGTGGTGCACCTGGAGACAATGCCGTCACTATGGTAACAAGTGAGCCTTGTCACAGTTGTCACAGGGAAGAGTAGTTAGCCGTGTTAGAGATTAACGCAGCTGGCCATAGAACCCCCGACCCGTGTTCGAGATGAAAGCAGCTGGCCATAGAACCCCCGATCCGTGAAAGGGATCATATAAGCTGGCCAAATAACCCCCGGCCCCTTGGAACAAACTGTCAATACTGACCAGAGAAACACCATCATAAAGATGAAAGATCACTCACTGGTTGAACTGATATTGTGTTATTTAACAACCTGATGTTATTAAACATATGACTCGTCATATTGCTGTTGTGCTCATGTCTGATTACATTCAATGTAAACAAGCTTTTGAAAATTGTTTTACAAATTTATACCTTAGGCGTTCGTTTTATATAACCTTCCGTTCTTACTTTCTTCCATAGTTCCCTCAAACACAAATAGAAAGAATAAGTTATTTAACATTGACAAATTTCTTGAGTTGTTTTGACAGGTTTGTTATAACTACAGGATTATATGGTGTGTTACACATTATATAAGTTGTTTTGTTGACCTACAATATGACGTATCAGCTCTGAGAAGGTCTGCTCTTACTTAAGTAGCGATCAGCCCCCGCTTTGATAATTACAATGGATTGTGCTAGTATCAGCGAGCATCAGTCGCTATATTTCACTAAATGACCACACCATACGGGGGCTCTCAATAGAGCTGTTCTGATGGAGAGCTGTTCGTATGAACTTGGTCGGCAGCTGCCAATTCCTTCTTTATCAGAACAATTATCTGTTCTGCTGCCAGTCCTTATAATTGATAGCTGCCTTCAAATTAGAAATTGTCACCCTAAATCATGAACTAAATTGGCACAATAACCAAAGAAAAAGACTTAATTATAGAGCAAGTAATTTTAGATTGCTTGCTGTAAGATATATCCAAGAGAGTCCCATTAAGTGAATTATTAAAGGGGGACTCATGCATCTTTGTTCATATCATTCTGATAAATACATGTTTACAATATTCTAAGGAGCTGTTCTGCTGCCATATTATTAAGGAAATGTTTCCCACGGTCAACTAATTCTTACACTTGCTGCCAAAAATAAAGCAATTTCCTGCTTGACAAATTTGAATGGTTCTTTTTAAAAACAATTATAAATGATTTATTTTTAAAGAAAACATCAGTGGGTTTCTGATACACTTGAAAAAGAAAAGGAAATGGAAGGTGAGAGCCCCTGAATATAACTGATGTTATATCATGGAGAGAGTATGAGCTCCACGTGGCGCCTGGGAGAAGATCGTTACGTCTCTCCGGGGATTAACGGTTCTCTGTACGGTTGTATCACTTTTATAAAGGGAGTGCGCAACAGGTTTCAGTACTTCAGACATTGTCCTATTCTTGACAGGCAGAGCAAATTGAATGCTGCCGCTCTCTGGGATACGTCTGAGTTACACTGGTCATGTTTATGTGTGCCAGGTGGCCGTGGGTATCAAAGCCATTGACGAATACAGCTTTACATGTGCTTACATTACAATATATCATCATGTGTTATGTGGGATTATGACGTCAGCAATGTTTAATCAAATCTACATCAGAATGTTTGCACACATACATGACCTGTAATTACGGTAAAGCCTTGTGATGAGCATAGTAATCAGAACGTTGTTTATTATTGCTTAAATGAGTGAAAGATATATAACATGCGGGTGATCTACTCAATGCTAGATGAGGCTAGACAGAGGTCACGTTTTCCCAGGATGTAGTAAGGGAGCAATACCCCTATTTTCCTATCAATAGTGCTTTATTTCATTGACTGCGGTAAAGAAACTACACACACCTGCCAGAAACAGTCTCTACATTTTAAATGCCAGAAAGTCCCCAAGAACGCCGGCCCCTTTATATTTCCTGTATGCAAGATTAACATTCATCCCTCATACGGTCATATTGAAATCAACGAAATTGGTGGAAACAATCGGACCTCCTCGTATTTCCGGATTGATTCATATTGAGTGGATGGGGTAGTTATGAAGATAGTTTCTCGTCTTTTACGCTGGCCCGCTTATAGTTGAGTTTATATGATAGTTATGACGATATTTACTTGTCTTACGTAGGTCGGCTTATAATCGAGTATATATGGTAGTTGTGAAGAGATTATCTTGTCTTAAGTAGGTCGGTTTATATTCGAGTATATTTGGTAGTTGTGAAGAGATTTCTCACCCATCATATTTGTGCCCCCGCGGTATAATAATTTCCTGGTCTCGACCACCTCCGACTCGGTCAGATTCAGGGTGGCGTTTATCAGCTTGGACACCTCGGATTCTGATATCTCTGTGTACGCGCTCTCTATACAAGCTTTAATTATGTTGTCTGGGAACAGGTTTCTGTGGAGGAGAAATACAGATGTAAGCGCTCTCTATACAAGCCTTTATTATGTTGTCTGGGAACAAGTTTCTGTGGGAGAGAAATACAGATGTAAGCGCTCTCTATACAAGCCTTTATTATGTTGTCTGGGAACAGGTTTCTGTGGAGAGAAATACAGATGTAAGCCCTCTCTATACAAGCCTTTATTATGTTGTCTGGGAACAGGTTTCTGTGGAGAGAAATACAGATGTAAGCCCTCTCTAT
>JAXGGS010504479.1:0-11135 GCA_035585475.1 Armandia brevis | reverse complement strand
GTGTATGACACTGAGAAGACAGAATTTACATATGTAATATGTACGACTTCTTAATCCCTTGTATGAATGTCATTATGCAATAGTTTAGTATGATATCAATATGAATATAGGATTGTGTTGACAGAATTTACATTAAACAATGTACGACAACTGGTGCCCAAATTTACACAGACTGTGTATGACACCTTGGAGTCCGAATTTACATAATTATTATGTACGACTTCACAAATCCTAATTTGCCTCATGACATTAGAGTTAACATGCCGATTTCTTAGGTAGTAGTTTACGGTTTTCATACAATTGGGTGTTTAATTTTGCAATGAATTTACATGTATTTCTTGAAATATTAGTTAATAGATGTCTAGCAGTCAAATCAGTGTTACATTGAATTCCCATACTGATTTGGGTATCAAGGAAATGAATGCATGACAACAAGTGGAATTCATCACATCACAGAATGGGCATTTAGCAAACTTGAGGTCTTATTCATAGAGGTCTACTATTACCGGTGGTAATGTTGCATCACTGATGCGGTACTTGAGGCATTTGCCCACCATTGAACCTGAGCCCTTCAGGTATGATTGGTGTTGAAATGTGTTTTTTATGTCGCGGTATGCACGGTGGTTCTTATTCTGGTAGGATTGATCCCAGAGTGTTGTCTGCCAGTGTTGTCTATATTCTGCTTCAAGCGTGTTTTTAATTCTTTTTGATGATATGTTGGCCTATGAAAAAATTATATTTTTCACATCATCTGTAGATCAACGCAGGTCGGTTCGTGAAAGATGTGCGGATGCATGTCCCCTACACATTCATACGGGGCCGTCCATTCCTCCCGCCATGACCGTGAGGATTTTTGGTCATGTGAACCAATCATTTGCCCAAACAACATTAGCTGATTTGTGAGCAATAGGTGAGTCAATCTGGGGGCCTTGAAATATAGAAGTTCAAACTTCCCAAAGTTAAAGTACAATTGTCCCCCTAAGATACAATATTGTTTGCTGTGTAATAGTAGCAAACCTATACCTTAGTGTTTGGGCAGTATTGTATGAAAACCAATAGGCCAATAAGGTTTTTCAGGCGCCTTTGGCTCGGCCAAAGGCTTTGCCAGCATTATATTAAGCCCAAAAATTAATCCCACATGCTTCAATAACACCCCCCCCCCCCCCCCTCATACTCCGACTACACTAGTTCTGGCCGTTGTGTGGCAATACGGCATATGCCCGGTAGAATCGAAAAACCTATTTTCCGATGTCGTAAATTCGGGTTACGACATTGCCAGTACCCATTTCCATTAACAACTGCAGAAATGGCGGCGAATTTCAACTTTAATGACCAGTGGGACAAAAATGGTCAAAAAGTAGTGGCCAATTGGGATGCAATAATTGAAAAGGTTAAATTTCAACTCTCCAAGTTCTCTTAGAAGCCTCACACAGTTTTTAGACTTATCCGTTACCCTCAAGAGTGGCTAACGCTGCATCTCTACGATGACTGTGATCCACTATTTACATTGCGTTTGCACACTTTCTGCTTTAAATAGGACGTCAAGGTATTGAGAATCTCTGGACACAATCTCAGGGACACAACTTGTTAGAATCTGTTTGTATCATACGCCAGTGCGTATGTCTAGGCACGATCTGCCCATCTAGACGGAATTTTTATTATGTCTTATTACAAATCAACAGGCTTCTTGTCGACTTTAATATGTACATGGGCTTCTGTAAATGTACATGTACTATGTGTGGATTTACGTCGTCGACGGCATCGGTTTAAAATACATTAGTGACGGTCAATTGGGTGAGACCGACCCTATTCTGGATTGCGACCACTGATCCCTAAATCCTGCTTTTAATTATTATGACAGGTTTAAGGGTTTCTAGCATAAACGCTTTATACATTTCCATATTAATTATATAGGAAAGACACCCTCTCAATAATACATGTTGAAGAAAGTTGTTGAATGTATTCAATCCACAGACAGGCATTTCTAGGAACTAATACATTTTAGGTCCTAAATTCTAAGACTGACCGTTGATTCAGATAACTCGACAGTGAGATGATCCTAAGCTTTTTTGAATATGTTCTTCATTTTGTAGTTCGTTTAATGATCAGTGTTTCACGCTCTCATTTTAGTATGATCGTCACTTTCCTGATTCTCCTGAGGTAATCTTAGATACAATGAGGGTAGTGAAGAATGTAGGTAAGGAGACCAATCTCGTATTTCAGTCGATAGACGGGACTGTGTATTCAGTTTTTATGTGATTGTATACCACCTTAATCGTTACACGAGACATTTGCTTCTTATTGATCGTATAATCTATATACTACAATACATTAACTTTTGTGTCGTGAATGTTGGTATATAACGTATCTCTTTGGCACAGGAAGTCTTCAGAAACAGCGAACGTTGCTGGTTGGACACTGCACGTTAAAATGTGACACAAATAGTGAGTACCGGTTCACATAATTCTTCAATTCTGGAAAATGATAATTGACAAGTTCACGTAATAGTAATCACATTCCCCTTTAATATATTTAAAAAATGTGGATGTAATTAGAAATTTTGTTTCTTGGACATCCACTTTGATCTCCATTTTATCTTACAGGATTTAAATACCGGTTCATGTTCTTTTATATTTAATAGATATGCATATAGAGAAAGTGACTTTCCCCTCTACAAAGCAGGTAACATATCTTAACCTAATTATTTATCTCTCATAACTCGTATCGTAGATCATGTGAATCATTGTCTTTAACATATTGAATATTGAAGCGATATGCAGTTAAAGTAATCCCTTTAACATTTTGTATTCACCAACCTCAACTCCAGCCAGAAGAAAGCGCAGTGCGGTCAAAACGCGATAAGCAAAAGAAAAAAGACGTTTTAAACGCTTCTTATGCCGTCTCAGTTCAAGGTCTGTGTAATTATGAGGTATTTTTGGTTATTAGTAGGTACTTTAGGTACACTACTAATTATATTCATATACAGTATAATATTTACTATTTATATGCCTGTGCTTCAGCATAAACAAAGCATTTGTACATATTTAATATTTGGATGTTTAACAGGTGTGCCATACGGTATATTCGAAGACTCCGGGGGTAGCGACGTGGAATCGGTCGCCTCTACTGAAGAAGAAGAAACTAAAGAAGATGACGAGTCACCCGAACAAGAACATGACAATGCGGGAAATATTATCCAGGAAGAAACTCTGTCCACGGAGGACTCGTCTGAATGTAGCCCGGATGAGGGAGATGATGATGATGACTCGCACGACGAATCCGGATCTGATGAATATGACTTTGATTCCGACATTTCGGTCGTGAGTGGGCCCAGTTGTTCCATACACCGCCGTTTAGAAGATGTTACCGTCGAATCTGAGCAGGAAACTGTAACACACGAATGCACCGCAGACGACCGGCCCCTCGTACAGGACTGCGGCGAAAAACAACGGTCACAAACAGAAAGACAGTCCGAAGTGGCGCTAACAAATTGTGATTCCGATCCGGGGCCGCCAAACACGGAGCTCGATATGGGTGCTGCCATAGACGAACTAGAAACACTTCTGTCAACAGATCACAGCAGTTTCGCGCGCAACAGTATGTCCTCTAAAACTCCCAAAGTGAAGACTTCAAATTTGCAGACCCTGTTTGAACAATTGAAAGCTAGCTGCCCTGCGAAAATAGTGCCATCAGCCCGTATTACACCGACTGTCGTGGAAACTGGGGCGAAAATAACACTTGAAAGCTCGCCAAGGACACGTGCTACGAGCAATCTAAAGAGAAACAATATACTTAGAAATAAAGCGAAAGCACCGGCTGTACAATTCGAAGCTACAGAGTCGCCGGCGAGGAACACCCGATCCCAGGCTTCGTTACCGCGTTCACCGGCAGCCAATCGAATACTAGCGTCACCTAAGCGCAGAATCACTCCCTCCAGACAATCGGGTATTTGTGAGGCTAGCCCTAAACGAAGATCACCACAGAAACCAACATGCGGACAAAAGTCAGTGGACGCCGCGTATTCGTTTGGACTTTTTGCAAAGAACTTAGACAACATCGACGGAGGTGAAAAAAGTAAAAGTACAGACGTGGATTCTGGGTTGAGTACGAATGTAGAGACCTCTAGCACTGACTCTAACGAGAGCAGCAACTCGCACGGTGTCTCTGGTTCCAGCACTCCCGTGAAAAGACGCTCACAATTCCCCGACAGATCACGGCCTTACCCTACGCGACAAGCCGCGCTGCGCACTATCGAGACCAAACGGAAGGGAGAAATCCCCATAAAGAAAGGCCCGAGCACTCTGAGTTCAATCATTCATCAAATGCAGTCAGATTGCGAATCCACGAAACAGAATGTGTCGTCGCCCAAATCTCGGAAGCAAATTAACGTAGTCGATCCGTTAACACCGAAAAATAGACCGAGCGCCTCGTCTCGACTTACCCCTAAACTGTCCAAATTATCCCTCGGGTCAAAGCTCTCGCTGCCTAACCGTGCCACTGATGATGCACCGTCTTTAATGTGTAGCACGCCGGTCAAAAGAGGGAGCGCAGTGTTGGATATAAGCATGATTTCCGCCATACACGAATCGACAGTAGTGCCTGACCGAATGGAGGATAACACGCTAACTGTTGGAAGCGATGTATCCGGAGATGACGCCGATGACAGTGACGGTGATTTGCAAATTATCGACGAGATCAAAGTTCTCAGCCCTCCTAAATCTTTCAGAAGCCCGCGACCGGTTCTGATCGATCAGACGTCAAGGCAGCAGACCTCGCGAAATCTCCACGACCTTATCACCGCCAGTGCCCCGGCTAAGATGAAAACGTTTCAACGAGCATCACCCGTGTGCAATACAACATTTGTCGTCAAGACACCGACAGCCAAAGTCACTCGAGGTTCGGAGAAACAAATAAAGATGTCCAAGGAATCTCCCAAATGCGTAAGTAGTGAATCGCCACGACGACTGAGGAGCAACGTCGGTTCTGCTCCAAGAAGGGCGACAACTACTTTAATCAGCCCGGCGCCGTTAAGGAGATTCACCGGTCCGTTAACATCCACATCGACACATTCAGTCAGTCCGGCACCAACTGCTAGCTCCAAAGAGGATCCGTACGCAATGTCGTCATCAGAAAGTGATAATTCAGATACGTACGAGTTATTTCAAGAGTTTGAAGAGCAAGTGAGAAAGAATAAAAGCAGTCCATCAAAATCGCCATTTAAAACTAGAAATGTTAATAAGAACAGCACGGACGGATTACTTCTGGCCTGTGGGTTATTCGTCGGAACGCCGGTTTCATCCTCGCCTTCGCGAAGGAAGAAATTCAACGTGAAGCGACCTTCTTCTGCGAGAAATGCCAAACTAAATTTAAATCCGCTCGGCAAATTGTCACCAGCAAAGAAACCACTCGTGCTTCTTCCGGCGAGTAAATATCCAAACGCTCACAAATCTGCGAATGTCGCGCCCAGTGAAGATACTAATAGTGATCAGTGCCATAGATTTGACGAGTCATCTAGAGATTCTTCGGTCAAGTTCAACGTCGATGACGCTTCGGTGAACATGACCAATAACGCAACTGCCAGTTTTTGTCTTGGTCCTAGTCTATGTACCAAGTCATTCTGTTTCTCGTGTTCCATGAATGAATCCAGCTGAATAAGTTCTCGTTTAGTATTCAAAATTTGCATTTCTGGAACGTTGTTTCAAAGTAATGTACAAATGTATTATATATTTATATATTAATAATGTCATAAATCTGTTCACTCAAGTGCCTGATATATATTCATAGTTCAAGAAATATGGACAGGATACATTTGTAGGCCATATCGACGATATCCTGCTTATGTTATCACGCTAGATAACATCCAAGTCGTTAATTTATTTAATCAGTCGCTAAGTGTACAGTGTTGTAAGACATCTTAGTTTGTTGAATCATTAAATAATTCATGTATGTTATGATATACTGTGTATTTGTTTTTTTGACGACGTATGATTTTATTCTGTGCTCATTCAAAAACACATCCCTCAATGTACATCCCAGATGAGTCTAGCGTGTCCCCCGATTTGGGTTTTCTATTGTTCTCTATAACGCGGGTCGCCAATATAAATAATAGATATCAGCTATATGGCGGTTTTTAGTCAGCCCCCACTACCCGCTTTATAACGGATATCTACAGTGATGTTATGTCAGGTTCTTTATATTTAAATATAAAGATAAAGAGTGCCAAGATCGAGAGTTTAGTAGGACCGCCATTGTTTAAATCAGCTTAGTGGAAATAATTCAATCATGCAGAAATCTATATTTCAGTGAAAGTTATGAGTAGAAAGAGATGTTAAAATTCTTGGAGTTCAGATGCCATCACATTATGACAATCGCTACAAGATACTGATGCGGCCTTACATGACTTGCGTACAGAAGTACTTCAACCGTGTCCAGCAGGCCGCCAAAAATGCACCTTCACTTGTACGGAAGTAGCTTTGGACGGTTACATGTAATCTATGTGCATGTACTAACTTCATAAAATCCACAGCAATGGAACGCAAGATCAAACTGCTGGTTGAATGCTACCTCTTGCAGCCCAATAGTTGGCTAACCGAGGGATTTGATCCTCTGGAGCTGTATAGCGAGCATTTTGATTTGGTTACACCATCGGATCTCAAGGAAGATGCTTTACTGTATCAAGAAGTGCAGGCGATTGTTGCTTTTTGGGAGTTTCCAGCCGCAGAACTATCGCGGTTTACTGGGTTAAAGATGTTAGGCACGCCGAGCGCTGGATTAGATTGTGTTGTTCCAAATTTCCATCTCCTGAAGGAGAAGGGGGTGAGGGTCATACACATTGCCGATTACAATACTGATGAAACAGCAGATCTGGCACTGTCACTGTTACTAGCCACAGCTAGAAACATCACGACATGTGAGTTATACGAATTTAATAATTGGCTGATGTGGGCTGATGTAAAACAGAATATGCACGGTGACAATCAGAGCAAGCCGTGACCTAAATAACCGCAACAGATGATGTGCTTTAATTTGTGTGCAGGGTTTTTTGGGGATACCATTTGTGAATAACCATGCTTGCCAGTTGGAATATGCACGTATATGACTTGAATGATTTTATAAAATACTGGTTTATCTTGAACGAATCGAAATAGAAAGTCGAAATACGAATCTTGCGCTGATGTTAACCATGATTTAAGCACACATCATCGGAATATTTTTCTCATATTCTATATAGAGTAATCTTGCACCCTGTCTCAAATGGGCAATCGCTCCGTATATACAATACATTGATTGACTAGTTCGTGCTTAGTATTGTTGGTTGTGTTGGTTGCTCCTGCTTTTATTCAATCCGCCGTGTCAAAGTTCAACTCACATGACTCGCATGTGCCGGTATAAGGTATAGGGTATCGCCGTGTTAAGTTATCTCCTGTCCCTTGTATGTACCGGTAATCACGGATACATTTGTACACACCTTAGCCAGTAGACAAGACAGGGAGCCATGGAAACCAAGGCGAAAGTTTTAGTTGGCGACGAGTTTTTGTCCGGGATTAATTGGTTTGGTAAAGGATGGGATGTTGCCGGAACATATAAGGAGCATTTCGATTTGATCACGGAGGATGACCTGCGCGAAAACGATGCTTTATACGGAGAGGTGCTAGCCATAGTCGCATTGACTGTCCTCACTAGAGTGGAGTTGTCAAAGTTTACTGCACTTAAAATATTGTGCAAACCATGCGCTGGATTGGACCGAATGTATCCATACTTTGCTCAATTAAAGGAGATGGGGACTA
This sequence comes from Armandia brevis, assembly GCA_035585475.1. Lineage (NCBI taxonomy): Eukaryota > Metazoa > Annelida > Polychaeta > Opheliidae > Armandia > Armandia brevis. The sequence goes on along the minus strand of JAXGGS010504479.1, from coordinate 3,348 downwards.
GAGTTGTGCACAATCCCGATGTTGTGAATGTTATCACAGCAGATATGGCCATGGCTTTGATTTTATCCACGGCTAGAAACATAACAATGTGTGAGTTATAAGCAGGTCAAATGTATTGTCACTGGGCTGTGCTTATGTTATCACGCTAGATAACATCCAAGTCGTTAATTTATTTAATCAGTCGCTAAGTGTACAGTGTTGTAAGACATCTTAGTTTGTTGAATCATTAAATAATTCATGTATGTTATGATATACTGTGTATTTGTTTTTTTGACGACGTATGATTTTATTCTGTGCTCATTCAAAAACACATCCCTCAATGTACATCCCAGATGAGTCTAGCGTGTCCCCCGATTTGGGTTTTCTATTGTTCTCTATAACGCGGGTCGCCAATATAAATAATAGATATCAGCTATATGGCGGTTTTTAGTCAGCCCCCACTACCCGCTTTATAACGGATATCTACAGTGATGTTATGTCAGGTTCTTTATATTTAAATATAAAGATAAAGAGTGCCAAGATCGAGAGTTTAGTAGGACCGCCATTGTTTAAATCAGCTTAGTGGAAATAATTCAATCATGCAGAAATCTATATTTCAGTGAAAGTTATGAGTAGAAAGAGATGTTAAAATTCTTGGAGTTCAGATGCCATCACATTATGACAATCGCTACAAGATACTGATGCGGCCTTACATGACTTGCGTACAGAAGTACTTCAACCGTGTCCAGCAGGCCGCCAAAAATGCACCTTCACTTGTACGGAAGTAGCTTTGGACGGTTACATGTAATCTATGTGCATGTACTAACTTCATAAAATCCACAGCAATGGAACGCAAGATCAAACTGCTGGTTGAATGCTACCTCTTGCAGCCCAATAGTTGGCTAACCGAGGGATTTGATCCTCTGGAGCTGTATAGCGAGCATTTTGATTTGGTTACACCATCGGATCTCAAGGAAGATGCTTTACTGTATCAAGAAGTGCAGGCGATTGTTGCTTTTTGGGAGTTTCCAGCCGCAGAACTATCGCGGTTTACTGGGTTAAAGATGTTAGGCACGCCGAGCGCTGGATTAGATTGTGTTGTTCCAAATTTCCATCTCCTGAAGGAGAAGGGGGTGAGGGTCATACACATTGCCGATTACAATACTGATGAAACAGCAGATCTGGCACTGTCACTGTTACTAGCCACAGCTAGAAACATCACGACATGTGAGTTATACGAATTTAATAATTGGCTGATGTGGGCTGATGTAAAACAGAATATGCACGGTGACAATCAGAGCAAGCCGTGACCTAAATAACCGCAACAGATGATGTGCTTTAATTTGTGTGCAGGGTTTTTTGGGGATACCATTTGTGAATAACCATGCTTGCCAGTTGGAATATGCACGTATATGACTTGAATGATTTTATAAAATACTGGTTTATCTTGAACGAATCGAAATAGAAAGTCGAAATACGAATCTTGCGCTGATGTTAACCATGATTTAAGCACACATCATCGGAATATTTTTCTCATATTCTATATAGAGTAATCTTGCACCCTGTCTCAAATGGGCAATCGCTCCGTATATACAATACATTGATTGACTAGTTCGTGCTTAGTATTGTTGGTTGTGTTGGTTGCTCCTGCTTTTATTCAATCCGCCGTGTCAAAGTTCAACTCACATGACTCGCATGTGCCGGTATAAGGTATAGGGTATCGCCGTGTTAAGTTATCTCCTGTCCCTTGTATGTACCGGTAATCACGGATACATTTGTACACACCTTAGCCAGTAGACAAGACAGGGAGCCATGGAAACCAAGGCGAAAGTTTTAGTTGGCGACGAGTTTTTGTCCGGGATTAATTGGTTTGGTAAAGGATGGGATGTTGCCGGAACATATAAGGAGCATTTCGATTTGATCACGGAGGATGACCTGCGCGAAAACGATGCTTTATACGGAGAGGTGCTAGCCATAGTCGCATTGACTGTCCTCACTAGAGTGGAGTTGTCAAAGTTTACTGCACTTAAAATATTGTGCAAACCATGCGCTGGATTGGACCGAATGTATCCATACTTTGCTCAATTAAAGGAGATGGGGACTAGAGTTGTGCACAATCCCGATGTTGTGAATGTTATCACAGCAGATATGGCCATGGCTTTGATTTTATCCACGGCTAGAAACATAACAATGTGTGAGTTATAAGCAGGTCAAATGTATTGTCACTGGGCTGTGTTTACAATGTCGGAATATTGGGATTGCCGGGGATCGATTCCTAGTCCCGCCTGGGCGTTCATTGATAATCGATAGGGCACGGGGTGCATGTTATATTTTCTAAATCAGGGATTTCGATAAAGAGGGGTACATATGGCTTTTCTTTATTTATTACATAATGTTCGTACAACTTTTATTGTTGTTTTTGGTTGGCTATCAGTGGTTTTCTTGAGTACGTATCATCCTCTTCTAAATTTTCATATACTTTCATGATGCCGGTTAGCGAGCTTGTATTTGAGCATCAATTTAATTTAAATTCAAAGCTCAGTGTCAACGATTAATACTGTACATGCATATAATGCTAATTTAAAACACTGATCAGTGGACATAGTAAAGTAACATATCAAAGGGGGGTGTACGGGGTGTATGTATTTTATCCGGGGAGCTCTGGGCAAGAGCATGTTTTCAAAATTCAAATCTTGTGGTCCAGATGGATGGGAGCCCATTGGAATATTTATATTTGCATCTCTCCTCAATATGGGGTTATAAGTTGTACATAAGGAAAATAAATTGACCCCTTTCGCAACTAGTTTGACTGATTGAATATTAATCCATTCAGATGCGCGGTATTGAAAATGGATAGGAAGAGCTTCTTTATATTTGAGTTATATTTTGTTTATTTTTCAACTCAATCTCAAAAATTCAACAGATATTCAATACGTTATCATTGACATGAAATAGCAAACTGCCAACGTTCAGCTAGGTACAGTCAAACCTCGCAATGACGTTTTAATTATTTCTAAAACAGCACACAAGGGTATCACAGAGAGGAATGAATTTCAGCGTGTTTTGGGACGTCCAGTCAGCGGAGCCACCATTGGGATCATTGGATTGGGAAATATAGGGTCAGCCATAGCCAAACGCACAAAGGCCTTCGACATGGACATCCTATACAACACTCGATCGAGAAGGTATGGAAATTTTACAACAATTTTACCGATAATTGACGAACATCGTTATAAATAAACGGGGCATGCTAATTTAAGTTAGAGCTTTATTTGATAATGGGTGAGGCCACATAAAAAAATGTATATGTTTCCCAGGTGTGTTTTTTAGTCCGAGAGGGGTTGCCGGTGGCAAGTCAAGATTTCTTTT
>JAXGGS010504367.1:19482-35956 GCA_035585475.1 Armandia brevis | reverse complement strand
TATAGGTGATGCAAAAAATGCTAGCCGATATTCTAGATTAAATCATGATGAATCGCAGTTTGTATGTGAATGGACGGTTAATGATAAACGCCCCCTGCTTTCTGCAGATATTAGGGTTAATTACCCGGCCTATCATTTCAGACTGATATATTCAAGGTGGAAAATTACAGGCCCGAAACCACAGTTACACCTGATTACGGAAAACGGTTTAGTGATGGTTCTGTTTTTATCAATCCCCGAAAATGATAATCACGTTTCGAAAGTGGCGCAATGTGTCGTATTTCGGCCTACCTGAATCTCACTCTAAATGTGTGCGTAATTATATCACTTCCTACCGAAAAAGTGGATCTGCTGTGTCTTGGACCGATCGACCCAATATGTCCTTGTGTTAATGTGATAGGACGTTTATTTTGTTATATATCTATATTATTTGTAGGCATATTGATGGATGAGACAGGCTCTCGACAGCAGTGGAATTACGACTCCTACGTGAGCACGTGGGCCATCCCGGGAGCAGACGTAATACTGGAGAAAATATCTATCACCGCAAAAGATCCATTCCAGCTGTACACAACAGGTACATTGTACCATTTGTAACGTTTCTATTTATATTCCTAAACTATCGAACATTCCCACATCAACAATCGGCTGATGGTTGATGATACGTGTATGCTCAGCTTTTAAGTGGTTTTCCTGTGACCACATACGCTGAGTATGACAATGAGCGCCGAATGTCAATAAACGATGCTCTCTGTTTTTCGTCTGTATAGTGACAGGTCCGTACAGGTGTCTTGTATCAACGAGATTCTTAAAGTTCCCGGGCCTGATCACGAATACTGTCACTAAATACTAACACCAATCCCCTTCGTAGCAAGGTGAAAATTGATAAGACATACACGCTGCTACTGGCCATTAGGTTTAATGAGCAATTTGACCCAATTAATATTCTTCATTTTCCATATGGCTTCGTTATGTCACTCTTCTGCCACGTCTGCGTCGTTTGAGGTATCAGGGTATAGCACAAGGAGTGATGAATTTTGCACCATCATGGATTACTAGAAAATCTATAATCTCGATGAGGCATAATACTATCATATTGGTTATGTTTACCCAGCCCACCTGAACCAAACGTGCGGCGACTGAATGCGGCTTAATTGTCGGCGACAAGCGATCTAAATGTGTTTGGTTTGAGCAACGATCGGGCAAATAACGCATTTATCGCGGTCCCCGATGATGCCGTAGCATGTGATAACACCTATCGCGAAATGCAAGAAAATAATATGGTTTAATTACAGTATGTCGGCTGGTATCAAGCGGAACCATCGCTTTTGTGACGAACGCGGAGTGCGGTGTGCTCGAGTCGCTCTCCTCCCTCATTAACCAGCTCCGCGTGCCGCTCATCAGCGTGGGAGAGGAGTGCGCCGAGGTGACCAGGCTCCCCGGCGGCTTCCTGATGAACTTCCCACCTGAAAAACCCGACATGTCGGGAGCGCTGAAGGCAGTTATAGGCGATCTAAACTGGCCTGATGTACTAGTCGTCTATGGTGATGAGGAAGGTACATATATATATACATATATATGCTAATTAATTAACATTAAATTCAATCACCGTCCTTCAACTGCAATTATCCTGATTGCTTGAAACAACATGAAGTAAAGAAAAATTATTCTATATCCTATATTCATGAATACATTGACCAAAATTGCATGGTCAAATGGGGCCCATCATTTAATTAAAAAGCAGTGCAGTCTCCCACACAAATTGACATCATCGTTGCAGTATGATTTTAATAAGTACTTAACACTTCCCTATGAATAACATTGCTAATATTTAACGAGACTAAAGTGCTTCTCATTGTCTATTTATCAATAGCTGTGCCCGAAATGAATTCGGTGAATGGTGTCCTGTCAAAACTGAACGCGACCGTTCAGTCATTCGTGGTGCGACAGGATAACCGCGTGGATGACGTGAAGACGATACTAGATTATCTTCAGCAGCATCCGGGCATTAAGCGGCATCTTCTCCTGCTCTGTGACGTCAATTGTTTACAAGAGATCCTGACGCAGGTAAAACTTGGAGAGGTGTGCTCAAAACGTAGCTGGTAATATACGTATGGAGGATATCACATGCGATATTTCGCTGCGCAAAAAGCACTGAGCGATCATTTCGACATGATCGTGTTGAAGCTAATAAAGTAATAATTAATAATGCCAACAATAGGCAATTGCCTACATCCTTGTCTAGTCCGCGCCCATTAATCAAACGTTTTCAAACCGTGAAACCTTCTCCCGATATTCGCTTTATGGGTGACGTACAATATTGATAAAGCTTGATAAATAACTCTTTTGTCGCACGCGTTGCCCTGTATAATATATCGCTGAGATAATGGCCCCTAGCTCTCTTGCAGGCTGACATCTACGACCGAGCCGCGGATCAGCAGGCTTGGTTTACCTATGACAGTAAATGGTTATTGATCGGAGGAAGAGAGGGCCTTGATTTGCTGCCTCCAAGTCTAGGTGATGTCATTAACGTGGCGGTCATCGTGCCATCACTTGATATCTACAACGCATCCAGCTCGATTGTCATGGTAACGTTATATATATATGTTCATGTCACATTCGACAGTTTCCGATAAGACAATATTTCGCGTTCATGACGGCGAACGCATTCGTATTAAGTGGTACGTTTTTATTGACTTTACTCGATGCTTGCATGTGCTCTCACATTTTATTCTTGGAAGTTGTTTACGTGACAAATGTTACAGTAAGCATTGACAGGCAGCACAGCAGTTTGTTGTACAACAATAACCTAAATTATTAATATTTGTCATACGACCTTCCCCGCAGCAAACCGATCAATCGGCCATTCTTAGCAGAGCCGATATGTTGCATAATAAAGTCTTAATGACGTTTCTCAGTAGTCTGTGGGTATCAAGTTGAGCAAATTGACATAATCAAGCTGAGGTTATGATGAAGTTTTCTACGCACAGGGGGCCTTAGCTAAGATTAGATGGTCACTAGCAGTCGCCACCGATGTCAATTCCGGCGGCATGCCGGCTTTACCAACCCAGTATCCTTCCGTCTGCGGCAGTGTGCTGGCTCTAGTGGAGAACTTTACACAAGAGCTACAGGTCAGTCTCCTCATCTTCTCGCCATCATTTGTTGACATGATTAGCTCGGTGCCACTTTAATCTACAGCAGCTCAGCACGTTGTCGGACACCCTGTATATGAAATCTGATCTTGATTGCCTGCGGACAATCCGGTCTCATCGATCTGATTGTCCGGCGTATGCATCGCTCGGGATTTGCCGGCCGAATTAATCATCGAGTGGGCACTTGATAATTGTAGATGCAGCTGAGCACGGCTTTGTGTTCCAACTGTTCCGTGTACGAGGTCCACAGCGCCCTCTTTGTCTCGGATTCCCCGCGATATCTCGAGGGTAACGCCACCGCCGTCTACGCCGAGTCGTCTACAGGCCAGACAGCCGACCGAGTCATCAAGAGACAATTCGAAATTGTCGGAGAATGGCAGGAGCTCAATGGAATGGTCATGCGTACGAGAGTCTTTCCAAATATACAATTTAAACTCAACCAAAAACATTTCGTTTTTGGGACTAATATTGTGAGTACTATATGACAAATGATGTTTAAAATTATCCGTCGCTGGCCTACGGTATTGGAGATGAATTCGGTTTGAATATATCATTTTATAGTGGGATCCATTTATGCTTGAGTACAGCAACCACTCAAGCGGCTACGGGGGCCTTTGTGTAGAAATACTAGACGAAATAGGCAGAAATCTGAATTTCACGTGAGTTATCATCCCCATGCAGATGCTAATCCGATACGATATATATCGTTAACAATAAATGAACATCGTCATTGAAATTGCTCAACCTGTAGGTACTCGTTTGAGATCCCAGCTGATGGCGCATGGGGAAATATAGTCAATGGAAGTTGGAATGGCTTAGTGGGTCAAATGCAAAGAAAGGTAGGTGACAGGTCAACAACGTATCAACCGCCGGCCATCATCGGTCAAATGTATCGTGCAAAGGCATCATTAGGCCATATAAAATTAATAAGTTGTTTCTCAGGCCCCGCCCGCATGGGCCTGAGACCCCCCGCCCCCCTCTTTTTATTGGGTAAAGCGCGAAAAAAATAAAAAAAAATACCTGCCGCCCCTAATTGACAAGGAAAAAAAAAATGGAAAAATAAAAAAGAAATATCCCCCAAACCAACTCTCACCCAAGGAATACCCCCTAAATGTGTTTAAAACCCCTTAAAATGGGCCAAATGTTTCAACAACAACAAAAAAGGCACCTGCCGCCCCTACTTATTCGCGGGCCCGCCGCCCCCCTAAATTCCTGGCGAAAAAAAACAAAGAAAAAACTTGACCTGCTGCCCGCACTCTTCGTCTCAGGCAAATAAAAGCCCGAGAAACAACTTATTAATTTTATGGGGCCTTAATTCAGTTCATTCAATGTCAGGCAACTCAGCATGATTAGAATCATTACTGAATATGAATATTGATCTTGATGCATGCTTTAGTCCAAAAGTTGCGTATTCGGTTTCTTCTCTGGAAATATACAAGGGTGGGGGATTTTATAAATAAATTATAATTTACTATAAAATACTTCTAACACCGGAACTTAATGCATTTCTATGATCAGGATTACACATTTCCGGTTCTAGGGGGGGGGGGGGATCTCCGATGCAGTTCTAATGCCTGTTTGGTCGAAAATCGATACATTTATAAATGCTCGTGATCTCTAACCCGCTATTTCGGTGTGTCCAGAAACAAGAGACGACGTTTCTTGTGGCGAAGAATTCGGACACATATTCTCTGTAAGTCAGAATTTTGTTTCCTGTTCAGGAAGCTGATATGACAATGGCACCCCTGGCTATTAACACCGGACGAGAGGAGGTCATGGACTTTTCATCCCCCTACTTCCTCGAATATTCTACGGTCCTGGTTAAATACACAGATGACGGCGACACCAAATGGCGGCTTTACATTAATCCATTCCGGTGGCAGGTAGGCGCGGGAAATGATTGAAAATGTCGTATCGATTTGCTCATTGAGCGCTATGAAGCCTGACTGATATGAATTTAACAATGCGTTTAATCAGGTGTGGTTATGCGTCGGGCTCGCCATCCCCTGCGCGGGTGTGATCATATTTTTAATGACCAGATTCAGTCCATACTATGGCAAGGCCGAATCAAAGAAGGGACTCGGCTCGATCGAAAATGCGATATTTTATACTTTCGGATCATTTTTCACTCAAGGTGAACACCTTTTGACACATTTTGTTTAAGGAAAACGGTTGTATTTCTTGAAGATATTCTATGGCCCACATATTCCATAAACTTATATTTTAAATTAATTTCTTATGATTATCATATTTCTAGGTGGAGTCCACCTTCCAGAGGCCCAGTCCGGTCGTTTTTTCATAGGCTTCTGGTGGATGTATTGTACAGTTGTTATTGCCACATATTCGGGTAATCTGATAGCATTTCTAACAGTGTCGAAGGCCCAAGTTCCATTTCACACTTTGGAAGAGATGGTTTCTCAAAACAGTCATACATATGGAACGCTCGGGAACACAGCACTCGTTTATCATTTACAAGTGAGAATATATTGAAAAAATGGTGTCTTCAAAACCCTGCTTAACACACTTAAATATGATTAATATTATCATACATGTTCCGTGCACTTCAATCCTTCAAAGATTTCTAAAACCGGTGTTTCTAAGACAATGTGGGACCAGATGCAAGACTTTACGGAGGCTGACCCAGACATTTTTGCCGCGAGTCACAGCAAACACATAGAAAAGGTGCCCATTTCTATACCGCATTTGAAAGTATAAAAAAACGACCTAATAATTGAGCACATATATAGTATTTTTATTGTGGCTTCAACAACGTCACTAATGATACAAAATATTCTTGTATCAATTAAGAATAGGTTTATGTGCTATTGACCAATCTTTATTTTCTATATTGGTCAATGCAATAATCCGATGACAAGGGAAATGCATTGAACCTATAATAACATTACGAAACAACTTTGCACTTTTTGTAATTACTAGGTAATGCAGGGCGGTTACGCCTATATCGGCGATAAAACAAGTTTCGAGCTGGAGATGAGCAAAGAGTCCGGATGTGAGATTGACATGATAAAAGAAGAATTCATCCCCTATCAGTATGCCATCGGCTTTCACAACAGATCTGCATACAAACCATCATTCGATGAGGAGTGAGCAAATATTCTATCCCAATTACACCTGAACACATTAATATTTCTGGGAGCACCCAATAGTCTGTATACATTCGTTAATTGACACATGCATATTGCTGGCTTTCAGAGTGAATAACATACTGGAGAGCGGCGTGATCAATAAGTGGAAACAGAAATGGTGGCCGAGACAGAGCTTCTGTTCGAGAGGGATAGTGACGGAGAGCACCGCCGTCTCCATCAGTGACGTCCAGGGAGCCTACTATCTCCTAGCGATATTCATTGTCATGTCGTTCGTGGCGCTATTAACAGAGAAAATTATTAAATTCAATAAAGTAGAAAAAGAACCAGAAAAGCCCGCCATTAAGGAGTTTCCGGATATTAAGCCATCAGCGAAATCTACGATGGAATATGATCAGTTTGGGCGACTTGTGGCCCCTAATTTTAGCTTCCGAAGTTTCTGAAATACAATTCCGAAATACGCCTAGCATATATTAATCCGAATGATCAGAGTACTGCACTGTGACGCCTAGATTTGAGTACTTCATGTTATTCAACTAAAATTAGTGTGTATGATTAATTTATACATGTTTATCAAATTGATTTTCTTGGTGGAATTATTGACATGATATGGTATACAATTATTACGTCCTCAACCTCAGGGAGACTGATTACCTAATTCAATATCCACACTTATAAATACGAGATTCCTGTTGCTAGTGCGTACTTGTCTGCTAGCCCAGAAACGCCAGAGGCCTACTCAAATACTCGATAGTCTTTTGCAACTATCAATACACCGATATGCCTATCAGAGCATTACTACCACCCGAAGAAACATTGATTGACTTTACTGAGTGGAATATCTCGAACGTTAGTGCATGAGCGATCAATCATGGGCCCTTTTGTTTTCAAAAAGCTTCTTGTATTGAAACCATATAATAGATGTTCCTTCATTTGGACATCTCCTCTTTTAGACAATTCTAATTAATTTAGTACGTACAATAGATGGAAAAACAACTGTGCCTTTTCTTGCTGAACTCTCTAGCCGCCGAGACCCCAGAATACTCAACTTATTGATATCGAGTCGATGTGATAGAGATAACTACGATACATTAGATGGGTAGTGTTAACGAGACCTCCGTGAAAGCTTTGTTGGCATATAGAAAGATAATATAGCAGGTAATCGAGGCATGATTAGTCATCAGCTCATTATGCATTGGCCAACAAAGTTGCAATAATGGTGGAGACAGCCAGAAGCAATAGGCGAAATGTTCAACCAGCCCGCAAATGCAATGATTGTGAATAAAATACGTTGAATCGTATTAATACTTTTGTCTGCTCGAGACACCTTTGGTGTGGCGAAGAAGTCACCGCATATTTGATTCCAGCACGTGTTCATACAGTAATACAATTGACAATGGCTATCGATCTTAAATTCATCAGTTTATATGGATATACATGTCTCGATTGTATATGTGTTCTATCTATTGTGTCCGATTTGAACATTTAATGTTTTAGATGTGTATTTTTTAACAATTCGTGTGTCTCGGGATGACTTAATGCATGCCAACAAACCTTTACACAATTTAACAGTGAAATGATGCCTGGGTGAATGTATACATATACATGCATGTATTACCGGTTGATGTATTATTTATTTCGCGAGAATTTGTGTGTAAATAACAAGTGCTGGAGTGGGTCTCTACATCGCATAATACATATTGTATACATATTTAAGTTTCAATTATTTCTTATATAATACAATAGCTGCGTGCATGTGTCTATTTGATATTATCTAGAGACGTACATGATAATCAAATCCATATCCTTTGCTAAATGTCCTTATTTTAAGACTTAACGCCTAGTGTTGCCCCGCCGGTCAGAATCAATATGAAAACATGTGAATGTATGTAATTGGTATATTCCTACACTGAATAATTTGCATAATTCGATGGCCACATTGTATATTATACAGATACCTCCACCGGCAAACGCGGAGCCACATAAATGGATGGATAATAAATTTTCAATTGTGTTTTAAGCTGAATTGGAGATTGCGTTAATAGTATGACCCAAACCAAGTTGCAATTTGTGCCTTCTCAGTCATATCTTAAAAATAACAGATACATATTGTCCGTGGGTCGATATCTAGAGGTTGATGTGCATTTTTTGTGTATCGACGAGCCGAGACATGAGACGGTTGGTGGTTGTCATCATGCAACTATATAGATTAATAATTACCTGTCGATGCCACCGACAAAATAATACCAAGGCCAATGTCCATTTCCTGGCATACCCAATCAAATCTCGACTACAGTGCACCCCTGCCATCCGCGCCAGAGGATGACAAGTGATTTAGACCCCGAACAAAGGGTGGTAATTAGTAATTCGTGTCTGCTGTAGGAGCCATCTCTGTCTGCCGCAGGTGCAAATGGCGGAGGTGTAACTGACGGTGACATTGTTGTGATGCCACGAGTTTTGTAATAATTTCGAAATTAAACGAAGTTGTGTCGTAACCTAAAGCGACATTTAAAAGTTGTGGCACCATTAATGCGTCTACACAAGACAGCCATGTAAAAAACGTCATGTTGCCGTTTTTAATTAACGACACACCACACCGTCGCATTCAACGGGGTAATCACATCCCCCTCAGGCTACTATCTAACCATGAAAATACTTCTGGGGAAATTTAAAACAATTAATAAAAATACAGTTTGTCGTGAAGGCAGGTAAGGTAGATCAGAACAATAGCAATGCTCGATACGCGCCGAAACTCCCATGAATTGGGTCCACAAGATGATGATATACGCAGCTTCAGCTCACCTTCAGTAATTGCGTGACATTACACGGAAACGCGTGGACGGCTTCACGCTGAGAGCAACAATACACGTGTTTATAGCAAAACAAATACATACCAGACATCTCTAAAATATTGTTTAAGAATTGTGATTTAATCATCTCATGATACACATACCCTGTCATAGTGCGTCACGAGTGAGAAGTAATTGTACCAAATAAACTAAAATAAAGTAATAATAATGAACCATATTCATAAATCTGACTGTCACATTAGGGTACTCAAACGCCTGGGGCTAGAAACACCAGCTTGTCACGGCGTACGAGTCATTAAATTTAAGCGATTATGCATGTAAGGTCATTCATAAACCTTTAATGGCATGGTGTCAAATGAAGTTTAGGATGACAGTACAATGTACATGCATATGCATGAATTCAATATCCGGTTGACTTTCTGAATTAAACAATTGAGCTGTGCATAAGTCCGCTTGCGATGCTACGTATCTAGTCTGGTAGTCTTATTATCTTATAATAAGCAGTTGTACATTTAACATGTCTAAGGAACTCAAGATGTTTAAGCTTTTTTTATTTTGCGCTCTCGGTGAGTACTTGTATTATATTGAGAAACTATCTTACGGACACGTATGTGTTCTTTCAGCTGTTTAATATCTTTTTTGTTAATCAATTTCAGCTACTTCTTTTGTGGGCGGTGACCAGAAAGTCGTTGATTATTTATCACAATATTTAAAGATAACGTTCTCAGTTATTGATAACTTTGCCGACGAATGGAGGTCGTTCAAAGGAGAGCTTCGATTAACCAACGAAGGCGCAGAACATTTCACATCAAAAGATTGGGAGCTATATTTCTCAAGCATTAGAGTATTTGAGCACGAAACAATCTATCCTAACGGGACGGAATTAGGGGATTCTGGATTATCGGTGCATCACATTAACGGATACCTTCATAAAATAGTCCCTAATGGCAAGTTCGCCGGCTTGCACCCGATGACTCCGTTGAGTGTTCCCTTTAAGGCGCGACATTGGATTGTATCAAAAACAGACGTGATGCCGAATTGGTATGTCACCTCATCATCGGATGCGGAGACAAAAGTTGTTGTGAGCACACAAGGTGAGAGCTTGAGATTCGTGTCTGACTTCGATAATAAAAACAAATGGAAGCGACAACCCGACGACCAATACGATCCGTTCACGCCTGAAATGAGATTAGAGATCAATAGGGCCGATAATTGGAAGATGGCTCCTCATAAAGTGATCCCGACTCCTGCTGAGGAGGCTTACGACGAGGAGAGAAAGTTTACGATTGACTCATCATGGGTGATTGTTAAAGAGACTGACGATCTGGAAAACGAGGCTAAATATTTGGCGGGTGAGTACATATTCAATTACGCACGAAACAGTAATGTGTATCTCTAAAACCAATTAACGAAACAATTCGATAGAGAAAGCACTGCCAAACATCTAATTGATTGCTCAATGGCACACATTTTATAAAAAGAAACAGTGCTTTTCGATAGTGCATGTGTAAGATGGCTCTGATGCGAAATCAAAGACACGGCAGTAGTTATGATTCACTATCAAAGTTGACAGTTAAATCGATTGAAACATAAATTCATATTTACAGATCGAATCAAACTGAGAGTAGTGAACAGAGCTTCAGCCCCAACGTCGAAATACATATCGCTGGAAGTGGGCATGGTTATTGGCTCATACGCAGTACCGATTGATAACCCCGAGAGTTATTCTCTGAGTCTGGGAGATGACGAGAACCAGAATATCATTCTCACTGGCCACGGAGTGGACGCGGTATTCTACGGCATCCAAACATTGCTAAGTCTAAACGAGGACCCTACAGGTATGGTGTTACGTTTGTATGAATCGCATAACTGGAATGCATAATAAATATTGACTGTAAAATCAGGTGATGCAATAAACCCATAACCCATAGCCAGTCATAATCGCGTCAATTTAATGGTCAGTTTCTCAAGTTTGTATGGGCCTGAAACAACTGCTCACTTGTTTTAGTGATATCATAATGGCATAAACGTTTTAAAAAGGTTAACTTCTACACCCCTTAGTTCATTTTGAATTAAAAACCGTATCGACTCTCCCTCGATATTATCTTTAAAATCACAGTCTATCCTACACAATGATTAATTTATCAATTATTTAAACATCCATTTGTTTTTTGCTAGGTATTCCTTTCGGATACGTGGTCGACTTCCCCAGATTTCCCTACCGAGGAATGCACATGGATGTGGCCAGAAATTTCCACGCTAAAAAGGACATCCTCCGTCACCTGGAAGCTATGGGCATGTACAAACTCAACAAATTCCATTTCCATCTCACGGATGATGAGGGCTGGAGACTGGAGATTCCAGAATTGCCAGAGCTAACAGAGGTATAAAGGGTCATTTTCCAAATAACGTTTTTTCTATGGAGCGGATTAAAACAAATATGTATTTTGATTGGATTTTTCCACTGATCAGTGTCTTGCACGATTTGCTGATTCCATCCCCAGGTTGGCGGGCGTCGTTGTCATGATCTAGATGAGGACACCTGCTTGATTCCCCAACTCGGATCCGAACCGAATCTGCCGAACACAGGCTCCGGGTTTTACACGCAAGCTGACTATAAGGAGATTCTCCAGTTTGCTCATGAGCGCCACATAGAGGTGATACCTGAGTTCGACATGCCCGGGCACGGGCGAGCGGCCATCGTTTCCATGCTCGCCAGGTATAAGCGGTACAAGGACTCGGATCCCGCCAAGGCCTCCGAGTTTCTGCTCAGCGACCTGGACGACAAGTCCGAGTACCGCTCCATCCAGGAGTTCGACGACAACGCCATCAACCCGTGCATAGAATCCACATATAAGTTCGTTAAGACCGTGATCCGCGGCGTCGTGAAGCTACATCAGGAGATCCAGCCTCTGCGGGTGTTCAACTTCGGGGGTGATGAGGTCCCCGAGGATGCCTGGATGGAGTCGCCCGCCTGCCATCAACTGATGGAGGAGCGGGAGGACCTCGGCAACAGCTCGGCGCTGAAGCGAGAATTCGTGACCAGAGTCGCCGTTCTGGCGCACGAGGAGGGCCTCGATCTGGCGGGGTGGGAGGATGGTCTGATGGAGGATCGGGAGGCCTACAACGTATCCGCACTGCCCAACACAAACGTCTACGCGTACTACTGGGATAACGTCTGGGAGTGGGGAAGGGGCGCGAGGGCGTATGTGGGCGCCAACGCGGGACTGAGAACGATCATCTCCCATTCCACCCATCTGTACTTCGATTTCCCCTACGAGCCCGATCCCGAGGAGAGAGGTTTCTACTGGGCCACCCGGGTCACAGACACCAGGAAAGTGTTCGGCTTCGCGCCTGATAACATCTATGAGAACATCGACGTGGACAGAATGGGAAACCAGCTGGATATAGATGAGGTATGTGATGAGTTCGGCTGCGAAGACGTCGAGGAGGAAAAGCTGATGAACATAATGGGTAAGATTTATGTTAATTATTAAACCCGTAATATTCCTGCCTGAAAGCATCAGTGTCATATTGCTACAGTTTTAATCGATGGTGCTCAACCTATTCTTCTGAATTCAGGCATTCAGGGACAGTTGTGGAGCGAGACGGTGAGAACCAGCGAGCAGTTGGACTACATGGTGTTCCCGCGATTGCTGGCTCTGGCGCAGAGAGCGTGGCATGTCGACAGCTGGGAGAGAATAGATGTGGGTATGATGAGGGACTCCCTCAGGCAGCAGGCCTGGGAGAAGTTCGCCAACACGCTGGGATACAAAGAGTTAGCCAGGCTAGATAAACTGGGAATAGCTTATCATATTCCACCACCCGGAGCAAAGTAAGCAAGTTTCTTAAATCCGTGTTTGAAGGAACCTTTGTCCGCCTTCTTGCAGCCTGATGCTCGAGTACGCATTTTAAATTTAACAGGTATCATATTTATTTACGTACAATCGCGCTGACAAATGGTGGGGACAGCCTTTGTTTGTCTGACGTGCGGTGTATTGAATTCCGAGTCTAAAATTGCGACTATTTCCAAACTACACACAAATAAATTCATACGTGTCACAATCTTAAAATGCCAAACATTTACTTATTTCGGAAATGCTGGTGAAAAAGCCTTATAATAATAATAAATTGGCTATTCTCATTAGCACTCGGACGTCTATTTCCAGGGTGTTTCCAAACAACGAGTTGATAGTTGGATGCGCATATCCTGGCTTGACAATAGAATACAGCGTAGATGGCGGTTCTACCTGGTCTGAGCATCAACAAGGACAAACAGTTATTCCCGGAGTTACAATAAATCTCCGTACAAGGTGGGCAAATGAAATTTAAGTGGCTTACATCGCGCGCACTCTGAGATTTGCTCCATAAAATCGAAATGCATATACATATTCCTTGTTATAGGTCAGCTGATGGGAAGAGGACAAGCCGAGTTGTTATGTTAGGTGTTAATACGACAGCTACCATTGATGACCTGGTAACTTTAGCACCAGGAATTTCGACCACCCCCTCGTCAGCAATCACAACACATCAGCAAATATCATTCACAGCGGTCTTTATAATTTTGTTAGTTATCTTTATGATGAAATAAAATGTACTGGTATTTATCATTTGTAATCTAAATCGAACTTCATCTACTTACTTTTTAAAAGAAATGGAGAGACAGTAATTCCATTTAAACTTTATTTACAAAGTTAAAGTTAATACAAAGACGAACCAGCCACGCCATGTCGGTTAATTTCCGAAGCACTAATTAATGTCACAATCAAGCCTCATATCGTCTGCTTATACACTGCAGCGTAACCGAAGTAATTGTGCTAAAGGCTCTACCCAGCAAAGGATACCTTATATATGAATATAATGCACAGTAGTATGGCCATATCTATCGTACACTACTAACACTGGCGTTCGGCCATTCCTGCACCGGTTCTCCAACTTCTCTATACATGTAGTTGGGTTGGTTATTATAATATAACCAACTTGACAACGTTTTATGTACATTCTTGTACACAACATTTACCAGAACAACTTTTAAATCGTCCATTATTTGATTACAGAATCACACACATTACACAATGACATGAAACAAACGTGTTTTCGAACAACTACAAAGTAGTATTACTTATAGTAAAGGTGCTTTAGGTATTTTAAATTTTGAGGCTGGGTAAGTTGAAAAGGAGGTTAGCAATACTTTAGTGTGTAGCTATGACGAATACATGTACAATAAATACGGCAATCAATGACCAACCCAATATGTGCATGATGATCACCGTGAATTCGACCCAAAATCGGTTTGCGGCCATCGTTACATGTACATGAATATGTCCACACGTCATACGGATTTACATGGATTTTGAATTCATAGCATTGGACAATATTTCTTGAATATGATTAGTGGTGAAACCAATAGCACCGAATAAAAGTAAAAATAATTCAGAGAGCGGATACTTTCACAGGAGACCAGTTGAAAATGCATTTCACCTTCCAAATAGCAATCTAATGCGTATTACAAAGCGGTATAAGTTCTTAAATGGGAATTTGTGCCGGCATTCCAGTTTTACATTGATAGAAATGAAATATAATGTGTTTAAGAAATAAATATATATAAGCATGTATTAATGTGGTGGTACATAAGCAGGCATTGAAAAAGATCAGCTCAAATGCTCTATTAGAACACTAGCTCAAAGCATGTGATTTGGATTGACAGATTCGTTGTAATCTTTTAATAAATGCCTGAAAAAGCTATATCTATTAATTTTAGAATTGTTCAAATGCGTTTTAGACCTCCCAACCTCCTGGACTACGGTATACATTATTCAACCAATAACCAAACTTTTAACTATTATCAACAACATATACCAAAAAAATGTATCTGGAAGGTAGGTTTCAATCGTCCCGATCACTCAATATACAGTGAGTCCATACATTCGAGCCACACATTCAACACATTCGCATACATTTCCGTTCTTTGTTGGGAACTAAAACATAAGCCTTTCTATTTCTATCATATTTGGCATGCCACAATTAGTGCATATCTCCAAAAAGCAGTATTTGTTCCTTAAACGGTTAAAATGTATTGATTTAATTTCCTATTCATGTTTTAGCCCGGCAGATCTACCGATCAGTATCGTTAGAGGTCGGTCCAACTGTACCAGACTTCAGAATCATATCATATGCCAACCTTGAGCCTATTACATGAAACGAAAGTGATAATATTGCATCACACTTAGTTCAAAGTTCGCATGACTAAGACCGACTAAAACCTTTTTTTCTGCGAGATGCAACGTTAAGTCATATCCGAAGAACAAATGCGGTATTAGAATTATTGTAAACTACTATATTGATAAAATTATAATTTGGGTGTGGAATGCAACATATCAACATTTAAAGCTTGAATATCAGAGCACACTATAGTAAATTAGTAATCGCACTGAACTCATTTTTGTAAAACTATTACCGATTCATTCACGACACACTATATTTGGGCCCTCTCTGGAAATGGACATGACAGTTTGCACTTTTAGTGTCAACTCGCAGGTATGGTTGAACAGTGGCTAATATTTTGTATTATCAGTTTGCTACAACCTAGAGGTTATGCAAATGAAATATCTGAATTAATATTTTAATATTGATTAATATTGGCTTGTGTTACAAAGGGAGCTGAAAGCTGACAATGAAATAAAGACATGAGTATGCTTTATCTCACCGCACTTTTAACATACATTTACCATGTTCACTCGCGATGCTCGCTTGAAATGATACACAGAAAGCAAATAAGACAAGCAATATGGCTCAGGATTACCAAAGTCGATAAACCTCTAGTAATATATACATAGATATATCATATAGTCAGGTTTGCAGTCTTCGACGTCGTGAAGAAAACCCACCAATACCGCAAAGGTGGAGAATGCACGTCAGTCCAGTGCGCCTGCTGAACTTTGATGAACCATTGTACACTAATATTGTCACCATTCAAAGCGGCCAAGTGATGCAATAAGGTTCGAAATGTAATGTTTGTCACAACAGGGCACGTCGTTTTCACGAAATGTATCCACGCCAGTGCGATAAGCACCAAGCTTCCGAAAAGTTCAGTTCACACAAGAAAGCACATGGCATGACGTGATCATGTACGCCATCGGGTCATTGTTTGTGTATTTCACTATACCGCAGATGTGACGTAAATGTGTGTACTTCCTGGCAGTCTAGCCGTCTTCCTTCGGCGGAGTGAACCAACCTACAACAGCGATAACTCATTTCTATCAAAAACATTTTAAAGAGCTAGCCGAGATCAATACGCATAATCCATAATGGGAGAATATGAAAAATAAAATACCGGTATATAGATATTGCTTACCGTTCTTTTCATGGATTTGCACTAATGATTTGAAGGACTGTTGTGCTCGTGCTA
>JAXGGS010504034.1:0-11144 GCA_035585475.1 Armandia brevis | reverse complement strand
ATAATTTATTGCTTTTAAGAATATGTCTCTTTGATATTGCGCACTTAGACGGACCGACAAACCAAACACTAGAATATGATACACAAATATTTAAGCACAATCAGAAGGATTCACTTCACTACATGGCGCCCTGAGTTTATATGGAACAGGACAGAACACGGTAGATCAGGATACAGGAGAGCTGCGGTATCATGTGACTCAAGAACGAGGTGTGTGTGGGCTGCGGATTCATAATGCACCATGGATATAGCCGGTTGATTGAGGGTGAGCCATGTGTTTAGTAATAGCATTGTCACAACATCAGACCCAGTAGTATATCCCACCTTACACTAACTGCCCACTAATTATAGGCATGATTCAAATGTCTCTTATATCAGTTCATATTCAAGTATCTCCTAACAATGAAATGTTGGCTAGATTGACCCATAATCTACGCGTCATAAAATTCCCATTTTATTGTGAAATTCCAAAAGAAATGCGCTCTCGATGGGATCTTGTAACACCTCCGTTAATGCAGACTGCGCCTATAGAAGTATATCACGGGCGTATCGACAGATTACTTTGTGTTGTCAGCTATATCTTCAAGCCTGCAATATCGTCTATATCTACTCTAAAGTGCCTTATTCATAATTCAAGCTCCTGTGATATGTTTATATTGATATATTCGTACAAAGCACCGTTATGTTGAGCATTGTTTATTGTGGTATTTTGCAGACAATTTATTTGTAAACGCCCACATTTCTGGATTATTCGAGTGATGCCACTTCATTTTGAATTGTGGTTAGAATCTTGAATGTTGTAAAATAAACGATATTCATTGAAACAAATGTGTTTAATCTTAGGTCTGAAATTGTCTATGTGATATCTTATGTGTAACTATGTTTTATATAGACTACACTGAGCTTTCATCATCATTACAGTAGAGCCACGATAAAACGCGGGTCATTCGTGTCCCCCATGTGGGTTTTTCATTGTTATCTATAACGCGGGTCAAAGGGCCGCCCATAGGTACAGGTATACATGTATATATAGTAACTCGACATGACCTAGCTAAAGAGAAGTGACCCCAGTTACCCTCGTTATATAAAGCATCCACTGTTTTAGATGAGACTTACACAAGTGCCAGCAAACATATCTTGTCCTAACTCTAACATTGATAAGTGGAAAACCTTCCTCGTGATGCTGGTATGATACAGATTTATTTTAGCAGTTCGGCGTAATTGAAATATTTGCATGATGAATTACCCTTCTTTGTATATGAATTAATAAACCTAGTTTTAACCGGGTTCCGGTTCGTTACACTTCTTATTCATGCTATGTAATTTAACCGATTGCCAGTCTGACGCCCATCCCGAT
The DNA here is from genome assembly GCA_035585475.1 of Armandia brevis. Taxonomy (NCBI): domain Eukaryota; kingdom Metazoa; phylum Annelida; class Polychaeta; family Opheliidae; genus Armandia; species Armandia brevis. Next base: position 9,788 of record JAXGGS010504034.1, on the reverse strand, counting down.
TACGTCATGCCGCGCTATAGCCTGACGCTCCCAGCTGTTACCTGTACGAGAGCTTATCATCCATTTGTACCTGACACCAGTAATTTTATATTTTCCTCGTTTTCATCCATGATCTATATATAACTTCGCTAAGCGAAAAGTTTCGGGCCGATTTCGGGCTTTCTGGGGGTAATCGGCGGATTCTGAGTCGGCAGAATCCATTAACTTGCAACTTTGTATCCGGTGGGCACATTTAAAACGTCGACAAAGTGTTAAAAAGTGAAATTTGCCGAACATTCTGAACTGGGTCACGAAACTGTGTCACACATGCGGGGAAACTGTGTCACACATGTTCGTTTGTGTAGCGGCGGAGAGGAGGAGAGGTGGTGATGGGGAGAGGAGGAGAGGGGGAGAGGGGCTCGAGGGGGAGAAGAGAACGGTTGTTTGCAATTAGTTGATTATATTTGGGTTACGTATTGGAAACAGTGAGCAGTGAAACATGTAACTTGGTCAGGGACAGGACCTAACCAAAGAAGACTATAAACTGTTTTTGAAATTATATTTTTAATAGTGCAAATTGTTCCATAATTTATTGACGTTGTACATACCATTTTTATTAATGCTCAACATTTCTGGGACGGAAATATATTATAGTTTGTATTAAAGTATGCAATTCGATAGATTTTACTTGAAATTAAAAACAATATGTAATAAATAGTATTACAAGCGTATTCAAAACCCAAGTAACAAATATAAATGTTCGAACCACATGAAATGGCTGGGCGCGCCTGGCGATAGTGGGTAATTTAGGTAAGGACACATGCCACAGAACAACTTGTTTTATCAATGGCCTCATCATTGGGAATCTTCACATTAGGATCTAGATTAATAAGAAAAGCATGAAGATCTTCATATCCTTTCATTTTCTCCTTGTAGAGGGCGTCAAATGTCTCACTTTGCTTGTCAGTGAAGTGTTTCTTCCATCCGCCAACAATTCCTTTCCTTATGAACAGGTTAGGGTCCATAATCGCTGAAAGTCAAATATTAAAAGAATGAAAATACAAGTCACAAAAACGACAATAAAGGTATCTCGGATATCTATGCTTGGCTGATGCTGAATTAAAATCAGGTTTAGGCCGATATAGAAGAATTATGCCTCAGAATAACATGTCCGTTCTAGGCTGACAGTCACTTGGGGCATTATGGGCAATTTTTCTCAATTTAAACAAATCTTTCATTAGCATGTCATATCATAATTGTTCACATTATTAATTTTCATTTATCCGGCAATTATTCCACTCTATTAACAATCATTTTAGAATATTAATGCCTATTTTTCTCTAATTCATACTATTTTGTACTTACTCTATATAATTTTGCAATATTTTTTTATCATTTCTACTTATCCGGCAAATATTTTCAAAAATTCTCTAATATCCGCCAATATCCGCACTTATCCTGACATATTTTTACGAAATTCCCGATCAACCACAAATATCGTCTACACCATTTTGAACTATTCCGAACTATGACCCCATATTGTTAATCATTCTACAGTATTTTAGATAATTCTTTGCTATTTTCTTATATTTTGGTAATATTCCCTGAAATTCAAGAATATTGATGCTTTTATTCAAGAATATTTTGTTTCAATTTAATCATAAAATCCTTATCCGGAAGAAACTTTTTTAAATCCCTAATATTTATGCAATTATTTTACATCATTATAGCATATTTTCACTAAAATCATATTTGATTTTTTAGTTTCTATTTGTTTTCCAAAGATAACCATATTGTTGTATCTGACCGGCCGATCTGAAAGGCTTCCACATATCTGTTTTATTGGCCCGCTACACAAAATGAATGGGAGCCCGCTGTCCCGTAAATCCCACCACACATACAAATACTGCCTGTTGGTGAAGCAATCACTTGAACTTGATGCAGAATTGTCGCGCTGAGGTGTGCTCTCATTTAACGCGGAATCTTACAATTTTGTCAGCAAAAATTGCATTGAGTTAATTACAGTTTTGCTGACAATTTTTTTGTCACGGGCACACTGCATCACACAGCGCTCTGACAAAAAAAGTTTAGCTGACAAAAGTTTTTTCGTCAGAGACCGCGCTGAATGTATACATAATATTCAGAAATCCATAGAATATATAGAACTAAATGTTCTAATAGCTACTGACAAATACCATTTAAAAGAGCGGGTGGGGTAAGTTATAAATATCTTTCTACACCCCGCTGCCTATTCCCACTGCCTATCCCTATTGCAATCCCTGCTGTCGATCCCCGCTGAAATCCCGACGGCCTATCCCTGCTGCCTTCCGCTATGCCCTCCTTAATTGCGTCAATTAGTACCAGAGACAAATCGTTTGACATCATGACATAATAATTATTATTCCCACCTCACCCTCAGACATCCAAATTTATTTTTAATTATTTGCAATAATTTTGATACATTATTACAAATCTTTTTTTTATCTTGCATCATTTTACCTGCTATCCCGAAATATTTTCCTAAAATCAATTCTCATTTTCGTCTATTGTAAAGAATCTTGATAAAACATATTTAATCTTCCTCTTATTAATTTTCATCATCATTAATTATTCATCATAATTCATCATTCTATAATATCATCAGAATGCCCCAAGTGACTGTCGGCCTCGTTCTATAACATTATAGTCTCCTTAAACCAGAATATAGGTTAATTCATTGCTTAGGAGTATACATTCATTGAAAACACATTTGGCAGCTCAGCTTCTGTCCAATTTAATAAAAATGATCTATAGCTCTTGTTACCTGCCATATGGGCGCCATTAACCATCGGGTCGTTCTTCATAGATTCGAAACTGGTCCTTTGTACAATGGTCTCCAGGAATTCCGGGGATATGTCTCAAAGAAGTTGGCAACTTTCTGCACAGCTTCCTTGTGGTACAGCTTGATCCACTCATAGGTGATGAAGAGCATGTGTGAGTCATCCTTCACCTTCCACCATCCCTGTATCCATGTAAACCAGTCACCATACCAACAGTTCCCGGAGATAAACATCTCGAAAAAGTCATCCCAGCCTCGAGTCCAGGAAGGTTGGTCCTGTAGAACATGTATGTGAATTATAGATCAACTGTATTGTTACATATATTCTGCAGGTTGCCATTCTGTTGCCCTGACCGCTAACAGGTAACAGGGATATAAAGTAGATAGTGGTTTATAACACGAGTTATTTAAGTTCTACTTGTATGCCTACATTTAAACGTAATTACTTTTGGTGTTAACTGTTTTTTTCCAAGATACATTTACTATGTATATTTAAGGGACGGCTTAATTTTGACCGCATGTGTGGACAGCATGATTAGCCTTCCTGAATACAGGAATAAATTAAGAGATGTGTACAACTACTTTGTAATGTAACTTACCATTCCTGGCATCTGCAGGGATTTGTACATGTGGTAGAACGACACTGCCGTGTCACGTGGGTCCCTCAACACCACCACCATCTTAGGCTTCTTGGTCCAGATCTGTTTCGGCATCCTGTCCGCAGGCAGGTGGACCTTGAAGGTGCGGTCATTTTCTGGCAGCGCGCTCTTCTTCAATGCGAGGAGTCCCGGGGACAGTTCACCCGCTCCTGTATTGGAGGGCATCTCTGCATCCAGGTACGGCACGCGGATCATGTTGATGACGCTGTCGGCCCGTTCAGTGTTACCGTCCCGTATCAGAGACATTATTTCCTGCATCCACGTGGTGCCTACAATAGATTTGTAATACATTATCCATCTGGTACATATTCAGAAAATTAAAGCAGCAAATATTTAGATTATTCTCTGTACAGGAGCGATAAGGTCATGTGATCAATCTAAGATATTTATTGTGGTTGGACGTACCTGATTTAGGGTAAGTGGCGACATACCAGTCAGACTCTTTCACCTCGAAGTGTTCCAGTCTCTCCAGTAATGACCTGGGTGTGCTGTCTCTGTAACGTCGGCCTCTGTAAATGTGCTCACCAAACACAAGCGGGAACCTCGGGTCCACTTCCTATTGTAAAGTAATTCGGTAAACTTAAGAGCATTCACGATGTGCTAAAGGTAGGTATTAGAGGGTAATTAAAGGACATTTGATGCCAATAACTATCCATTTTGGTATATCTAAACGGTTACTGCTATTGGTTCTGACGTACGTAGTCATAAAAATAAATGTGTCGCAAATTTTCTGCAATGTTCTATCTAAAACGCAAAATGTTCGGAATCTTGCCTGATTTTCGTCTGTCATGCTGATAATTTGTCTGATAGAAGGTCTAGAAGCGAATGAGAGTTTTACAGGCCGGCCGTAAACTTGAAATTCGTTGACTTGCCTTTGTCTAGGTGAGATGATAATACGAGAGAATCACTTAAATCCTTCAATATCAAAATAATAGTAAACGACGAATCCATTACAGTCCCACATGCCCATGTCAAACACTTAAGCGTCGGCGTTCTTGATGTAATCAGCGTTCAACGACGCATGGACATGAATACCTCAGACGAGTACAAACTGATAAGAATGGAGTGTGTCACCGTCATATGATACTCAAGTAAAATGACATCACCTGCTCTCGAGACGAGTTGGTTTATAGTACCAAGGATGGTGCTGTCGTGTGACTTTATAGCTCTTGTTTTCTATCACATGATTTTATTTAGTACACAGCAGATTTACACATGTTACACAATGTGACTCTAATGCATGGGCCTGTGTCATCCACCCTGCAAAAATGAGCTATCGCAACCTTTATTATATGCTCTCAATCAAGGTTGCTGAGCTAAACTGGTGGTTGTATAGGTGTATATAAACAACCGGAGGTTTTTAAGGGGTTTTATTAAAACAATCTCCCATATTATAACCCTGTTCACTTCGATCTTCATGTTCGCCCACTGTTTACATGCCTGGCCTTTATTTCCAGTGTTGTTTCCTGTGCTCGCTTGTGGGCTGAGATATCTCTCAGAATGATATGTTTGGACATGACCTGACGTCTAGGTGGCTAGGGTGACCGAATGGGAATTCAACAAACGTGTTAGATACAGTGGCTATTTCATGATTGTCTGAGGAGGCGATTAAACTCATATCTGCTCGTGACTCAGTTATACTAACTATGTCATGTTAAAATCACACTGGTCCATCAAGTACAATGCAAATTATGCACCAGAAAACTGTGATCATCCTTGACATCGAATCAAATATTGATAAAGTCTTCATATTGCTTGTAAATTAGAATATGTTGTCAAAGTTTCTGGTATTAAAGTAAACAAAAGAATCGTCGATTATAAGCAGTACACCTGATTCAAATTTCAGTGAATTAGAATACTCGCAATCTGTGCGCTGTGTTTTTCAAAATAATCAATTATGTTTTATTCCGTAAATTATGATTAAATCTGCATCTGTTACACATATTAAAATGTTTCGTCTTTAGCTTCTGCCATCTTAGGTCGTTAACCAGTGGGCGTGTTGTAGAAAGATCGATGGCTGAATAAATGTCCACGCTATTCGTCGCATGCACAGTTGCCATTTTACTTACACCTGTTTCAACGGTTGAATAAGCAGCAGTCTCACTTAAGATACTTGATTCGGAAATCAGGTTGTCAATTGATGACATTTGTAACATATACATAGTCGATAGAATTTGCCTTGCTTTTGTAGACTGTAGACGAGCTGTTGTGGTTGCAGAGGAAAGTTGTAGAGGTCCTGTAGACGCCTTTATTGTGAAGGATGGAACTTTAGATATTCCAATTGTTGTCTCTAAACTCGTAGACTCTGTTTGTGAAGGTTGTACCTGTACAACGGTAGTGGGAGTTAAGGAGAAACTCACTATCGAGGTTTCTGCGGAGACAGTGGGTGTTGGAAATAGCGTTTCTGGCGATGTGTGCAATTCTAAACTTGTAGTTTGGTGTCGCGTTGTATCCCTGATGGTTGACACACACGCTGAATTGGGTATGATTCAATGAAATGTCTATAACAAGTTACAATGAATGAATGTAATCTAAATTAACTGAGGACGGTTATAAAGCACTGCGGCATTCATAATTCACGACAAGTTGTCTGGTTTTACCTTCCATTTCGCAGACATAGTGGTTCGGTTCGCCGGTGCACTCTCCCATACTCTCGGCATCCCAGCGGCCGTCAGCCTCCAGCTCCATGCACGGTTCCTCGCTCAGGCTGACTGACTCCGGCCACCAGGTGATAGGCGTGTCTTCCGGCTTCCACACCCACTGCCCGGCCACGTACCACGCACCGATCCACACCACTTCCCCTAATGCGCTGAGCATGCGCAGTAAACAAGCTTGTTATGATATCAGTGAACATGCGGCGCATGCGCAATAATGAGTTGTATTCAGTGCACGCGCTGCGCATGTGCAGAGAGGAGCAGTTTATCAAATCAGTGTGGGGGAATGAATAGCACTGCTAAATTGTGGTAACAGAAACAGTAACAGTACTTGGACATTGGACGGAGATGTATCTGGGAATAGTATGTCAACAACATAAAGAGAATGGGCTACAATAATAACCCTTATAACTAGCACTTTATCTAAACACACGGCACTGTAGCGCCAACGCATTCTGCCCAGTCTACATCGATAAGAACTGAGAATTTGCTGAGGACATTCCCGGCTACAAGGTTGGTGGAACATTCAAATTGTTTATAAGGTGGTGAACGTTCATTTCGCTTGTTCAAGAAAGATTTAAATCTCTATCCATTGATAATGTGTATAAGCACATGGTATTTCACTCAGGATTTAAGGCATTGGTAACTCACATGGCGGTGACGAACTCGTTTTCCTGCTGGGAGGTGATGATGGTGAGTACCCCTCCCTCGGAGACACAGTCCGCCTGAGCGTCTGACCAGGCGACGCTTACATCCACATACCAGTAACAACTTCCGGTTCCGTTAAACAGCTGCGCATCTCCGGGCAACGCGACCGCCATCCGGAATACTGGGCGTGACACATCCAACAGAGTGTTAAACAAACTACATACACTTTATAGGCCACTAGTATTTACAATTTATTTGTTAATAACTCGTTCAATTAAGTAATACCCAGGTATAGACAATATTTTCCAACATTTGTTACTTTTGTTACATTTTTGTCAAATTATCACGTCATAATTCCTCAAAGATCGCAGATGTAATGATAACAAATTAAATTTCGATGATGGTTTACGAGCGGTGTTTACTACAATAAATCATTGTCATTACTTATTTACACTTCAGCCTAAGCAAGATAAATGCAGTAAACTCACAAAACATGAACACGTAACATGCTTGATATTCCCTGCTATATTTCCGTGCTACACAATATTTCTCCATAACCGTTATCTCGACAGCCTGCATCTGCAGCCACTGATCTTTATTCTAGTCCTGCCGTATTATATGCCCCAATTCCTTTCCTAAAATCCCTGAAATGTCGTTCATTGTTTGAGAAGCACTTCTCATCTGAATGGCTCCGACAGCAATCGATATAGCGGAGGGATTCTTTTCAAAGCATCAAATCAATTTGCCGCGGAGGATTGCTTTCACTACTCACGAGTTATTGTCACTTTGTTTGATTTGTTAATACCTGGAGATGGCTTTCGCCGGTGATAAAAACAGCAGACCTTTGTGAGGCAGGAAAGTGTTTTGTGTAACCTGCTGCTCTGATAAAGCGACTAGGCCGGAAAGTGTTTTGTTTTGCTTGCTGATGGCGCACACTGATGTCTCGGCTTAATTTCTGACTTGGAGAGAGGAGGCTAGTATTTATCTGGCACAAATCTATAATTCTCAGGTTGTTGGTTAGCTGAGAAGCGTAGTTCTCATATGAAAATGATAATTGTTAATTGCATTTACAATACACACGCATGGCCTCTACAGGTGGAGAAACTAAGGATATAATTATGTTATACATGCGTAAGCATTCTGCACTGCACCTATGGTATTCAATATAATACAGTGTAATATTAGCTAATTGAGTAACCTAATTGTTCTGCTTTCGCCTACTTTTCGCCAGAGGATCCATACAAGGCGTCGCCGATCTTTTAGTAGCTGTACAATAGCAATACAATACATGTGAGTCTGGGTACACGCTGGAGCACCAATCTTCCTCTGTGCAAATTGCATACAGGGCGACCTGGGTACTTAATTAGGAGAATGTTGCGCGGCGGGAGACACTCAACGCAACGTAATGAACACTGTTTAGAAGCTATTGTTTACGTCTATCATTGTCTGAGTTGGACATCCCGCCAATCGAATCAGTACGCTTATACAATAATCATTATCAGATCTAGATGACATGAATTTCAAACATAGATTAATATTTTCTTAAAGAAATAATTTTCCAACTTAGCAAAAATGCATAACAATGCTCTATTATTGCCCGAATTAAGGTCATACATGTAAGTGCCCATTAAAATTTAGCAGAACAAGTATATTCCTGTATATATATATCCAGGTGATAAACTAGCCAGCGACCTCTGGCGGGAGAGTAGTAGTAGTTACTAAAGCTCACCATTATGTAACGCGCTCCTGTTGTACACACATCTAATGACGCCTGATTAATGGCGCTCCCGCATTTAACTACAATATATAAAATCCGCGTTTATTTACAATCAAATACATTATGATCTTAGAAGACGGCTTTAGGGTTGTTTTAGCACGAGTTTATGATATCATAATTTTGAGTTAAATGAAACATTTAGGCAGGTGTGTGTCTATGCAATTGATGACCCATTCCGTACCAGACAGCAGACGTTGCGTGGCCAGCAAGAAGAGAGCGATAGAGATTAAACGATATTCAAGCGTTTTGTTTGATGTCGGACATCGTTATTTGGTCTACACAAACTTCATCTTACGAATCGACGGTTGGCCACCGGTAGGCAGGATCTGAAACACTGAAGGAGTACGATACATGCAAACCGTAACACAACCCGGCTTCCCCTCTCACCGCGACAGCTGTGGGAATTACCAGTAATCGTAAACTATGTGTGTGGCCCGGAGAAGCATTGGTGTGGCCTTCGTGCACCTAGTTAGGCGGGTATGGCGGACCAGACAGAACATGACGTATTACAACTTCTTATTATCCCCAGTAACCATGGCCTTGTCACTTGCTCCGCATAGACTATGTAGACATACACTAAGGGGCTTGGCGTTTTAGGTATCTGGGTGCGTTAACGTTTAGTTACTCTAACCTAAAGTAGTACAAAAAACCCAGCCAATTTAGCACTTGTAAGTAGATGTTTTGTTCATGGTTAATAAAGATACACAATGAATATTTGCTAAAATATTTCTAAACGCCTGTTTGTGTCTTACATAAGAAGTTCACAAACGGTCCCGATTAAAGAATGGAATAAAGGTGCTACAGTTTATTTTTTAATCTATATCACCTCCGCCAGACAGAACTTCTTCACTTACCAAGGTACTAGATTACAGACAAAGAATTGTAATAACAGCTTGAACAAACGCATATTTCTGTATTTCACGACTAATGGTTGTCATATTTAAAAACTTCAATTCATCTTATTACTGAGTTTATCAATGTATAACGGAGACACAACGGTAGCTGACATTAGTAACATCACAGTTACAAATGTACTACAACAAAACGCGGTATGGTACACGTGGATACAAGGTTGCTATGGACGTCAGCTTTCAAATTAAAGTTGATCCAATAGATATATATTCGGGATGACGAATATCCAAGTGACGCATAAGTTTGACCTATTTAACGGACATAAGAATCAGAATTTATCAGAATTTATCAGAATTTATCAGAATTTATCAGAATTTATCAGAATTTATCAGAATTTATCA
>JAXGGS010503812.1:0-11147 GCA_035585475.1 Armandia brevis | reverse complement strand
AAGGCCATATTGGCTGATAAGAGCTACCGGCAAAACCCCATGGCAAAACAACATATGCCTCTAAAACACTCTTAAATCCTACCCAGGCCTATCAGACCCACCGGCAAAATCACCTATTACTTATAAAGCCTATTTAAGGCCATATTGGGTGATAAGAGCTACGGGCAAAACCCCATGGCAAAACAACATATGCCTCTAAAACACTCTTAAATGCTACCCAAGCCTATCAGACCTACCGACAGAATCAACTTTTTCCCTCAAACAGGCCAATAAAGTCATTTTGACAGTTTGGGGCTACCGGCAATATCATATTTTCCCCTTAAACAGGCTAATAAAGTCATTTTGACAGTTTTGGGCTACCGGCAAAAACATCTTTTTCCCTAAACAGTGTTATTACGTCATTTTGACAACTTTGGGCTACCAGCAAAATCAACTTTCCCCTAAGACAGTGTAATAAAGTCGTTTTGACAGTTTGGGGCTACCGGCAAAATCAACTTTTCCCCTTCAACAGGCTTATAAAGTCATTTTGACAGTTTGGGGTTACCGGCAAAACAATATACAACCATTAAACATCTGGATACAGTAATATTGGCAGATCAGGCCTACCTGTTAAATCACAGCTGCCCCTTAAACCCTGTTATAAAAGAATATTGGAAGGACAAGGAATGGGGGCACAGAATTGTGGGGGTGGAGGTCATGGGGCTCGCTTGGGGCGGATGTGCGCACCTCCCCCACCCCCCTACAATTTTTGACTCAGGTGTTTAATGGTTATATGTTGTTTTGCTGGTAGCCCTACAATATCAAAATGACTATGTTACCAAGTTGTGTTCAGTCCCCTTAAATAGGCCCCCCCTATAAATGGGAATATCCCTTAATTAAGTCCAGCCCTTTATTAGGGGGGGGGGGCTAAATTAGGGCTGTTCCCTAAATGTTGAACACAGAAATATTTTGAAATCAGTGGTAACCATGGAAGCTCATGAAAGCCATGATGTTAATATCAAAGCAGTTAATCCCACCCCTGCCCTTATTAGGAGTGTTTCCCATGGTAAAGTAATTAGGGAACATCCCTTTTATGGGAACACATTGGTCATAAATTAGGGAACATCCCAAAATAGGGACCAACCCATTTAAAGGGCCCCCCTATAAAAGGGAATACCCTATTTATTGGGTCTGTACCCAGCCTGGTTACACTGTTTGAGGGGTACATATGATTTTGCCGGTAGGCTTTACCAACCTAAAAGGCCTTTCTATAAGGCTTAAGGTGAATAGGGGATTTTGCCTGTATCCCCAAACTGCCACAATGACTATATTTGACTATTTAAAAGGTTTAGGGTATTTGCAGGTAGCCCCAAGGTTTGGAAATGACTTTATAAGACTGTTAAAGGGGTAAATGTGATTTTGCCAGTAGGCCCTATCAACCTAAAAGGCCTTAATTATACTGTTGACGGGGAAAGGTGATTTTGCCAGTAGCCCCTAACTGCAAAAATGTCTTTATTGGGCTGTTTAAAAGGAAAAGATGATTTTGCCGGTAGCCCCAAACTGTCAAAATGAATTAATAACACTGTTTTAGGGGAAAAGGGGATTTTGCTGGTAGCCCACAACTGTCAAAATGACTAAATGACACTGTTTTAGGGGAAAAGGTGATTTTGTCGGTAGCTCCAAATTGTGAAAATGATCTTATTAGCCTGTTTAAGAGGAAAAGGTGACTTTGCCAGTAGCCCACAACTGTTAAAATGATTGTATTAGCCTGTTTAAGAGGGAAAGGTGATTTTGCCGGTAGCCCCAGACTGTCAAAATGACTTTATTAGCCTGTTGATTTTGCCGGTAGGCCTGGGTAGTATTTAAGAGTGTTTTAGAGGCATATGTCGTTTTGCCCTGGGGTTTTGCCGGATAGTTCTGCCATGGCATTATGCCATGGAGCTTTGCCAGTTATGATGGCCCATAGTGTGTTTTGCCAGGATTTCTTTGGCCTATGAGTAGTGCCATGTATTGATATAGAGAAACCGTACTACTCTAGAAAAAAACCCTGGCAAAACGGCAAAGTGAATTTTGCCATGGGCCATGAGTCTTACTGGCCATCCCTGCTGTTTTCTCCCTGTCTATCCCGGCTGCTTCCCATCATGCCCTCCTTATTATCTGAACCATTTTAAGATTATATTACAATTGCCACCCCCCAACCAACATTTACTTTGATAAAGATCTATTATTTATTTTGAGATTTGATATTTGTCATTTCTTTTCAGGATACTTTACAAAACCTAAAAGGAAGTCTGAGAAATGGATGAGCAAAAGAAAAAAAATGTCTAGAGACAATGGTTGAAAAAGAATATCCATATATTTTCAGTGCTGTATGTTTGCAGTGCAAAGTGAAGAAATAATTAGAGTGAGTGTCAGCCTTGACAGGGGCCTACAACAATTTCTTCTGCTAGTTATTCATTCTTCTGTGAGTCGCAGCTTGCTGGGAGTAGAAGAAATACCGCAGAACAAATGCCAAGTACTTATTTTGCTTGCTACTTTTTAAATATTATTTGTTCTGGTTGCAAAATAATCAGCTTTGAAGTATGGTCCAAAAATATCATTCTGTAGGGCGGCATTAAAAAATAGTTATATTCTGTTGGAAGGTTTTGTTTTTTTAAATTTCATTCCGCAGGGTGTTCTGTCCGGTAATTTCGTTCAGCTGGGATATATTGTCCAAGACATAATTCTACTGGGACCAGTAGTTATTAGTGCTCGACTCTAACCTAAAGATACAGCTTGTATCAAAAATGTATGTTTTCTGTACCCTCGAACCCCTAGCAGTAGGGATAGAATGTATGTAAACAAACCTTGGCCAGAGGAATTCCCCGTTAGCATTATAAAATAACGGATAATTTTGAATCAAGTGATTGAAAGGTAATACTTTATGATTAATGCCTCTCTATAGTTTGCTTGTTAACTAATTAAATTAGACAGGACTTTTCTCAACAATAAAGTAACATGGATCAACAGGCGAATACTGGCGCGATTTGTTACGAGAAACCACCGTCTGGTCATGGAGACGAAAAGCTAGGCAGCGCCTCGAATCCTACTTGAGTACCGCCTATGTACTAAGTGTGGAATACTAGATGATGAGATGCACCTACTCGGGAACTGCTATATGACGACGGACTAGTTTGAAGTGCTAGTTTGTCCTTAATATACTAGAACGCGGGAGAGACACATTCACATTTATTCTCCCAGCCAATTATGATTATAATTATTTATTTAATCTTAACAATTGTATATACATTTACAAATTAATTATTAATCTCTATATTAACAATACTTATCACTTATAAATTCTAAACTCTAGTAGTATGCATAGAAGTTGTATGTAATAATGTATAGATTGTTTTTGAAACTAGGAATTTCCCAATAGGAAGTAGAAGTGGTATATTGCTGTTCTATGTTCCATTTCGTTTTATAAGATACATGCAACATTTTAAACAATATCATTTCATTAAAGCTAATGAATTGAAAAAGTTATTTTATTTGGTAAACGAGTGTTTTTTTCGTCGGCACAAGATTGAAGACCAACAGTTTGGTGGTTGGCGATACGCGCCTTTGATTAGGGCGATTGAAGCAAATGATTAAAACAAAAATACTTCATTCCAAGCGGCATTTTAAGGGGGGCTTTTATAGAGACACGAACAGATAGACAGCATTAACTAATTGTTATGGAAAGTTGCCTTTTCACATTTTCTGCGTGAATTGTGATTTATATTAATCATATCGTCCAGGCTATATGAAATATATCGTTTGAGATCAATTCTAATCTGATTCTCGATTGTAGTTGATGACGAATTTTCTTTTGTTCCAAGCTTAATCCGATGGTTAAGTTGTTGTATAAGAAATACTTTTATTACCGAAATAAATATATTTTTTCCTAGTACTATACAACTTTTTATGGAGGTTTATATCACTCTTTGTTGTATAAGTCTATCAATTCTGTATGAAAACTAGGGCTGTGAATTCATTAAAGAAGGTTGCAACATTTCAGAAAGAGCACTCAACATTTTCATTTTAATCCAAATTTGCAGATAAGAACTAATGTGGTCATCGTTTAAGGTTAAAGTACACAATCTGCATCAACATATTTCAAAGTGACGATCATGTCATTGGAAAATTAGTATATAGAATGACACAAAATTTTGCAATAGATAAAAGAAATAACCATTTCTCGACCTATATGTATTCGATATACTTAAAAACTGAGTGTTCGATTTAACGTATTGTGCCCCAATATCGCAACAATCCGAATGCCAACTTGTGATTAATCCATCTTATTAATCTAGGTATTTAAGTACCAGACCATTACCAGACTTCATGAAATCAATGCATTGTTTCTGAAAAATGGGCGGCCAACCCAGTTGGGTGTCTGACGAGGATTTTATTCAAGCGCTTGCTAAGCAATTATGTGTCTGATCCAAAAAAGAAACTTTGCTGAAAGCTTAGTGTACCATTTTGAGGGAGAAGCAAATTAAAACAGCATAGCACCCATAGTGCAACCTTTCCGCCATAGTATAAAATAAGTCGATTCAACTCTTATATAAAGGCAATATAACATTTTTATTAAATACAATCAAAGTATTCACAATCAAAGTTCCAAAAGTAATACATTGTAATGATCAACGGGAGAAATTAAACTTAGACAAGAGTAAATTGTTACACAAACCTCTTGGTATCTACATGGGTAGAGCGGGAGTGTCTGGATGGATTACGTTTTTATAACTTGAGTATACTAGTCAGGTCTGGACAAATCAATGTGAATGGGGTTTACCAGCATATAACTTCACTTGGACTCAGCTTTAAACTTTAAATCTATACAATGATGATGTGTTAATGGTAGTTTACTTATACGAATATATTGTTTAAATTTGCATCATATATTTTACTAATTCTAATTTGAATCAGTAATCGTTTAATGAACTATTGCATCAGTTGGTACCAAATTGTTCTACGCTGAGAATGTCTGAAAGTAGAAGTCAATTTCAATTATAATTGATACTAAAAATCTAATAGAGAAGCATATTTTAAGCTGTTACACATTATATACATGAATAACCACATTTACATATAATTGCTGAAACACTGTAGGTATTACAATTCACACTGAGGTACAAGGACAGTCTCGCTAGTCACGTGATTGGCGCGGGAAGTCAACGCCCTTTTAAATTATGCTCGATCATGGGGAGCTAGTTTAGATAGTTCGACTGGTTCGCTTGCTATGTTACAAACAGGTAAACAGTGAACTAATAGCTAAAAGCCACCCAGAGGTTCGCTACGAATGTAATCATCATGCACAGAGAACAGGCTATAGCAGAATTATTTAGCAAAAATCTGTTTCATCATTCGACTAGAGACCCCATAACTAGACATATAAACCAACAGAGTTCGTACGAAAATATTAATCATATTCCTTATAGGGTAAGGGGGTTTGATAAAATTTTCTCCAATTCGCGTAACTGCTAAACCAGGACAACAATTTTAAAGGTTCGAATACCTTCTGTTAAATTAGAATACAATGATCTAATGTTCACGATTTTTGGAATCCGATTAGAGCAAAAACAAATTGGTGGTCTACAAACATAAAGATCAATGAGACTTATGCAATAGATAAGAATACAGATTATCTGATTCGATCCCTGAACTTGTACATATAAATCTAACAGCTCGATTCAGGCAGTTTATTAATTATATGTACCTTGGTTTTTAGGATTAAACAGTTCATCAACTTACGAACCTTAATTTGTAGTTTTCTGATTAGATAATCACGCTTCTCGGAGCCGGACTTTAATGATTCCCAATCATAGTAGGGTATCTACAAAATCATCAATAGTTTTAAAAAGCCAACTGTTTAAGTTTCTTATTACGAAAATATGTTCATACAATTCAATAGCGAACTTAGGTGATTAATGTATACTATTTACTGTCACGGGGGTATATCCAAGCTTGTCTAAATGCCGCAATTTTTTGTGTCCTTGGTCATTTAGTCTTTCGGACTTGTAACAAAAACATCTTTCTGGCATAAATACAATGGCGGTAAGGCTGAAAGAGAAAATGTTATATAGTTGCTAGGTCACTGGTGTGAATATTGGCGAACTAGTGATTCGTATATTTAGTGACTACAGTATCAGTTAATATCAGTTCACCTATGAGGAGATTCAGGTTGTAGGTGCTTAGCAGCATCGACCTGCACGGGTTTACCATCTCTTACAGTCAGCAAATAATCTGATGAAAAGACAATAAAACTTCATGCAGATTTACTAAATAAATACATGTATATTTGCAACCCACAATAGAAGTTAACTGACCAATATAATAATAGTATTGGACTCTAGTGTGACTGCGACAAAAGTCTTTCCCTCCTATGAGGTCATAAAGATGCTCCTCTAAGTCATTTGGTTCTTCAGGAGATTTGGTAGCTGCAATTAATCAAAAATGGTGTGTGATATATATTTCATTAATCTGTATGGATACTGGTGAATATACATTATATTTTAGTAAAGGTCACGCTGACTGACGTCGTACCGAGGAGTAGCGCTTGCTAAACAGACTGGACACCGGTCAGCATGGCCACTTACTTAGTTCTGCCGTGCATGTTGCCTGATGCCAACAAGGGCATGTGTATATAAAGAATAACAATTTAAATACTAGCATCAGTCAAAATAAGTCAGGGGAAATGAATATGCAATCAAGGGAGACTCGTCAAAGTCCAAAATAAAGTGTGACCTGGGGAGGCAGCATGTCACATGAGTTGATGAAAATAAAACTTATACACAAGAAGCTGATCAATTCACCATTAATGTGAGATAAACGATTGATTTAGTCTTTATAATGTCCGATTTTAATCATGTGGTAGTAATGTTGTAGGACTGCAACAATACCTTTTTTTAATCATCATTTCAGGGATTCTATGATGCATATTTCATTTGACCGAAGTTATTATATTTGCAGTGGCTAAACCAATAAGATAACATTGGAATGAACAATATAATAATATAAATCTCACCAGGGCGACCTCCTCTCGGTACTTCCGGCATCCACTTTGTGATTCCAAACTCTGGACAGTCTAATATTGCAGCACGATTAATTTGCGTTATCAGTAAGTCCGTGTATTTACGTCTGTCTGTGTTAGCTGAAACATATAATAACAAAGAAACTCTTTCATCATTTATATGTATAAACAATCTAAACATTAATTTATTTATCCTAGAAAATCGCCTTAAACATGTTACCAAGTAAAAAGTCATCCAATGCCTGGAAAAATGTACGTGTGAATATATCTTGAAATAGTTTTCTTGGATAGATCCCAAGCAGACTCAAGCTAGACAACACTTTCAGTTTGTAAACCTGTAAATGGAAAAAAATGTTTACAGTAGCTAGTTTGATTTGCAAAACTTTAGACAAATTTAATTTAAATACTATTGTACACCTTATGCATGTATTTACTGGTTTGGAGATCTGTGTATAATCCAAGTCATCGAGGACAAGTTTTGCAATCTTTTCAAAACCATGTGGTTTATAATGTGTGACAGAACACAGTTGAATAAATAGCTTGTTCACGCGTTCTGTTGTATTTCCTGGGCGTTCCAAGATCAGCCTGAAAACATAATATTATCAAAAGTGCGCTTGTTTCAGAAAGGAACATTCAATGTACATATAATAAATATGTAAAAGTATATATGCATTGTACAATGCCGCTAAGACCTCTTACATTACACAGGGTAGTAACACAATAATCATAAATATGTTTGTAATTTGAATGTCATAACTTTTAAATATATTGGGCTCTAAATTGATTTAAGAGTGAAAAATAAGGAGACAAATTTTTCAAATGTATCATCCTAGCACTTGTCCCCCACAAAACATATATTATCTGTAATCAATTGTCATCGAAATGCATGTTTGGCATGTTTCGGTTTGAAATCATCTACTGTATTATTATATCTCAGGAACACACTTTACCTGGATAGTCGATCTAATACTCTTGGTGAGTATACATTCCATTCCAACAGTCTCATCAACATGGTTGCTACTTGTTTGTCATTGTCCTTGTACAATCTGAAAATTGTCTGGTTGTACGCTTGGAATCCTTTCAACAAATTTGGATGATCTGGTTCTTTATTTGCATACAATAGAACAACTGTATTTAGCAAATGTAGCTGAGGGGGGAGTCGATCCTGGAATAAATAATGTTTTATCATATTTGATATATATCACCAGTAAGCGTTAATACTAGCGGAAGGGATATTTGGCATTTCAAATACAAGTGAATCAATAAATGGTGTGACAACACATGGCCATACATATATATCCCAGAGAAACGATCAGTCGTAAGGTAATGGGCTATGTCGATGTTTTCCTATTCTCTGTGTCTTATAACTATATTTTAGACTCTGGGAATTGAATTAATAGAATTGGATAATAAACGTCCTTTAGTTATATGACGCCAAACACACTTACAATTTCTATCCTGTCTAAAATGTTTCTTTGTAAGTTCTCCACTTGACCTCTGAGGACAGAATTCTGGCTACGTGACGCCTGACTGACAGTTGCTTTAAGGAACAGCAGGAGTTGTTTTTGATCAAACTTCGGTATACTACTGATCAATTTGTGTTCTACATCTGATGGCAACTCAACAGTTGATTGTTTGAAATACACGCTAATGAAAGGATTGAAACTTGTAATGTCAGTGTGTAGTAAATAGTGCGAGATGGTTTCCAGAGATGCTCTATATAGCTGCTCATTGTTTGAATACCCTATCAAATATGATATTTTTTCCTGTTCATTAAAATACAGTTTTTCGATTTCCTTCAATTTTTTTATCAATTGCTCTTCTATTTGCTGGGAAATTGGTCTTATTGCTTTGAAGTTAAATTCTCCGAGAACAGACAGACCTATTAAGTCGATGTTATCTGGGTTTTGCAGAAAAAAATCTTGTACTCTTTTCACTGGCAATTGTTCCCCAGTAGCATAGTTATATATGGTGTCGAGTTGATAAAGTGTATTTAAGCAACCTTGGGGTTGTGTCAATGTTTGTCTTACTCTGTTTTGAAAAATCCGGCCAACTGTTTCAGTAGAGGGTTCTTTAAGCATAGTCAATATTCTAGCGAGTCTGTACATATCGGTTAACTCTAACTGGCCTAAAATGTTCTCAAATTCATCCTCTTGATGTAATTTGGATTGGTATAAACCTTTTGTCTCAGTTTTCACATTCCGGTATTTAAGGGAAGTGAGGATGCTCTTCTTACTGATGAATACTTCTTCTGATTTCATCTTCCAATCGAGGGTCAAATAAAGGTAAATCACATTTGTCACGGCCTTAAAGTCCTCGACCGACTCTACTTTCTTATGGATGATCAGAAATCGCTTCCATAAATCTGGTAAGATCTCCTTGATTTTATCCTCGTTCTCTAACTGTAAAACATCACACAGAGCAGACACACACTTCACATCTATCTCAGGAATTTGTTTTTTCACATGAGACCAAAGTTTGTGCATGACAGGAGAGTGACGATCAATGAAAAGGTAACACAAGTCCCAGAGTATTTCAACAATTTCTCTGATGTCATAAATACTGGGGGTTTGTTCCAGACTTGTAACAACTGACTGAAATTCCTTGAGATTGATTAAATCCTTCATTTCCTTATCAATCAGACCATTGACAACTAGCTGTCTGTGAGTTAGATATCTGCTACTCTTCAATAGCCACGGATATTTACCATAAAGTGCCGAGTACTGGGCATCTATCAACGTGGTTAAAGGAGAACGATATATGGATTCTGCTGGATTTATTTTTATCGTTGCTACCTTATCTCGCACATATTTGTCCTGACAGTGGGAATCTGTGTGCAGCGATGAACATGAAGTAGGATGGAATTGCTCACGCCTCAGTCCAGACACTTTAATCTGCCGCTTTGCCAGAAATGTGGTGCATCTGTTAGCAAACTGGATCTTAGTTCCCTGCAGCATAGAACCAAACAAACAGGTCAACCTCATCACTGGTCTCACAAACGTGAGTCTAAACATCACTCTTGTGTGGAATTTTGGACAATCTGAAATGCAGAAGGAGATTAATCAATAGAAGTTTAAATTAATGTTTTTTTGTCACGTCATTTAATCAGAAAGTCAGTGTGATGACGTAAGTGTATGAAATAGCTGCAGTTACATTATAACAGTCATTATCTTTATACTTATTCATCCGTGAGCCTGGCAACCAGCAATGTTTAAAATAAAATATTGTTAGGAGCCTTTTTAGTCCTGTCAACTTAATCAAATTCATATCGAGATGAAATAATGTAAGGCTTGAATAAAGATGGGAGGTCATATCATTATCATACCGAGACCTTCAGTTTACATTTCATAATCTTTTAATCAGGCAATGTATAGCAATATAGCTACTTCCTTATATGCAGGAATATAGGGATTCTTTTCTTAACGTTATTATCATCTGACTATTGATGATGTATATGCTATAAATTTTCATCGTGGACGTGGCAGGTGGTTAAAATGGCGATTTTTAAATCAAGCCTCACTTTCCAGTGTAGGCCGAGTATGGTAATACAAATATACATGCGAGGTGTGAGGGTTGTTACACCTTTTCATTGTCCATTAACCAACCCTAATGACCGTCCGTAGAGCTACTTATGGCTATGTATATTTAGACTGGTTGCTCCTACAGGAACTTTTTAATAAATAAATATAACAAGATGGGATTAGAGCACTGCCCTAGTTGCTTGGGGCTCAATAAATCCAATGCATATCGCATCTCTTTACCGAGTAAACTTCCCAGCCGGGACAATATTGTATATTCAACGAAATGATTCTCTCACTTTTCTGAATTCTGATTCAAATACAATTTTTCATATAAATGCATGCATCAGACTATACAATGAGCGCATGTCCGGGCGATGATATGTAGTTTTGTAAGTTGAGCTCGAATAATCATGAGAATAACTAAATCAATCCTTGCATAAATGGTTGGATTATATCCATAGCTATCAGTGAATTGTTTTCTTTCTGTTTGACCCAACTTACCGACAGTATTTCTGTTACGCCATGCGGAAAGAACCACTAAAACGGCAAGTTGGTTGCAGTGGTGACGTAGTTTTATTCTTAAAACTGCG
>JAXGGS010503701.1:0-11147 GCA_035585475.1 Armandia brevis | reverse complement strand
ATTTCTGGATCCCATGATAATCTGAGGATCTGAAACATCCGTTTTCAGTAGACTCTCAGCAAGTTTTAGCATTTTATTCTGGTCGGCCTGTACATCTTTCACTTTTGCTTGAAAGATGGTGATGGTTTGCATGTCCTCGTCTGCAATTCTCATCATGGATTGTTCATTGGATTTCAGTCTGACGATTAACTTTTCCAAGGCAGCAACTGCTTCTTTAGTTCTCTCACTGTAAGTTTTCTTTGATGATGCAAGGGCAGCTTTTTTGTCCTCTAATAGTCTGAAAAGGTTGATGTCAATGAGTTTTCTCTTCTGTTCCTCTGTGTATGTTCTCAAAATTTGACGAGAATGATCTGCTACTGCTTTCATGTCCTCTATTTGTTCTATGTGATCTCCATGCGTTTCAAAGATGCACTCCTCACATGCCATTTTAAAACAATGATGACAAAGGCATTGCACCATTTTGTGTGGATGGTCAACACAGACAAGTAAAGGGTCAAACAATACTGTCTGATGATTCTTGTGACTGGGAACAACTTGATGTTTTTTGTAGCAGTCATCACACATGTAAGATAAATCCTCTCTACAGGAAGGACAATGTCGGGTTGGTGGCTTCTTGTTACATTTTGTGCATGTCTTACCCAGAGCTCCCTTCTGTGGTAGCTGTAGAATCAGGTCCTGTATGTACTGGTGCAAGGTTGACCGCGGCAAAGATTTCACATCTCCACTGTTTGTTTTAGTGACCACGCGACAGGTCGGACATTTGGCATCTTGTGATGGTGATTGTTTGATCAGACCATCGAGGCAGCTCTCACAGAATTGATGTCCACATTTAAGCAGCCTAGGCTCCTTGTAGTACTCCAGACAAACTGGACACTCACATAGGGATTGTAGGTCATCAGTTGTTATTGCTGGTAAAGCGGTAGCCATTCTAATCACGTTAAACGTAGCTCCTGTAGCTCTGTCCCTGCAATACTAAGGATTCTCACTTGTAGTTAGATCACCCAGTAGGTAAACTTGGCGCTCCTGTCGCTAAGCAAATACACCACCTGATATCCCAGTATTAAGTAAACAAGACACTTATTCATCCCCTACAGTTCAGATAGTACATGCACACATGCACAGAGGTTTAATGTTCCCTAACTACCTATAAAACTGCCTTCCGTCATGCTCCAGTGATCGGCTTAGCTTAAAATTACCTCTGATTTTTAAGGTAGCAATACCGCTATTAGTATCATCGAAAATCAATAATCTGTTTGCAAACATACTTTTATCTGAATAAAGAGAAGCCGCATTTTTCTATCAATAGAACGATTTATCATTAGAGCTATTGTTTTCTAAACACAGCAGGTCGGACATTTGGCATCTTGCGTTGGTGATTGTTTGATGATTCCCCCGAGGCAGCTCTCACAGAATTGATGTCCACATTTAAGCAGTCTAGGCTCCTTGTAATATTCAAGACAAACTGGACACTCGCAGAGAGACTGTAGATCATCAGTTGTTAATCCTGGAAGCGCTGAAGCCATGATTGTAACAGATCGAAATAGTTTAACGTTGAATGCGACAGGTAAACTGACTGTATGATCAGCGCTCATCGATCGCCAATGATTCGCCGCCAGGGGGCCAACACCAGAAGGGACTTCCGCGTCGGGCCGTATTTTAGACAGTTTTTTCGAAAAATAGCCACCAAGACAGCCGAAAAAGTTACATACGAAGAAGATTTTTGAATTTAGATACCATTTCCACAACTTCGAAGTACCCGGCGGGCCTCCCCTGGCAAAATTCTGCATTTGAAAATCGCAAATCACGGAATCGTTTCAAAATCTCGGACATTTTGAAAGCGCGGACCGCGCCCTGACCCAATTACGTACGAAGACAATAGATACCTTGGATACGCGTATACAACATGGCGGCCGAGAGCGAAACTCGGCTGAAATTACGACTTTCTGAACTTCAACCAAACGAAATGGATTCAGATTCTGCCTCCGAGAACGAAGATCTGGATTTAGTGAGGAGTGAGCGAGATCTCCTGACCTCCCCGCTTGTCACCGGCGCTTCAAACGAGGTCACAGCCATAAATGACCGAGTTGTCAGTCACGCCAAATCAGGGACCTCCGTAAACACCACCACCGATACAGCACTACAGACCACGGTGATTGATGCCTCGTCCCGCCGTTCCAGCACCCGGCTCTCACGCATGGACAGCCCTCACGGTAACTCTGAACCCAACCGGGTAGGCAGACCACGGTCACGCTCCACGTCACTCTACCGTTCTGCCGTCAACACAGCTCACCGATCAAGATCAAGAGGTAGACCGCCGAAAAATTCGGACTCAAGTGAACTCGTTCCGGTCAAGAAGAATACTCCCCCACCATCAGCAGCCTCTTCTACCACTGTAGCAAATGAAAACACCAGTGTAGATATGTTCGAAGTGAAAACAGGGACCAGTTTCCACAGCGCCCTCAGCGGTGAATCCCTCGAGAGCAACAATCCTGATATGATGGCACCTTTCGCGCTTCTCCTGAATGGCCAAACAAAGAAACTGGAAGACATGTTCTCCCGTCAAAAACAAGAGATGGAGAAATACATCGACCAGAAGTTCATAGCTACTCTAAAGTTACAGAATTCGAAGCGGGACACTGCCCTGGAGAACACCATCAAACGCCACATCTCGGACATGGAACTGAGGTGGAGTGACACCTTCAAGGGTCTCGACTGTAGAGATCAGATAAATACCATCCAATCCGATTTTGCTAGTCTGAACACTAAATTCACAGCCATGGCCGATCTGCCAGACCGCATGTCGACCTATAACGCCGATCTCAGTGAGAAAATCGCTACTACCACCTCGCTAATCACCGAGCAGTCCCTAGAGATTACAAATCTCAAGAAGCGTACCACTGAACTTGAAGAGGAGGTGAACAGGTTGAAGAAGATGGAGAGCCGCTTAGAAAAAACAGAGATCCAGACGGATAACAATGAGCAGTTTAACCGTAACTACTCTCTTATAATCTCCGGCCTCATGGAAGTTGATCAGACCATCATCGGTGTAACTAACATGGCAACTCAGGCTATGCACGCGGACGTAACCCAGGGAGACTTTGATAATGTCTTCCACGTCGGTACAGACACACGAGGCAACAGGATAACCAAGGTCTGTTTTAATAGTATAAATGCCCGGGATCGTTTCTACAAAGGTCGGTCAAACCTCAAGGAGACCGCCCCCGGTATTTGGGTCAACGAGGATCTCACGCGCACCAAGGACGGAATACACGCAAGACTCCGTGCTCTCCACAAGGCCTCCAAGTGCAAAAAGAACTGGACGACCAAGGGCACCGCCTTCTACAAGGTGGAGGATGATAGCACCCCTGTCAAGATCGCGACCATCAGAGAAGCAGACGACCTCCTCAAGTACCATGACATACCCTTCCGAGCTAAATAAATTGGACTAACCTTGTACTGCCACAGCTACCTGGACCTGCCGCACTTCCTCTTCATTTACCACAAGACTGAATATTACCTGGAGCTCGCTTTATTCAAATTAAATAAACAGCAAGACTCCAGTAATAAACAACCCTCGTTTTATAAATATATAAACTAATTCAACATGTCTGCTATTCCATTTTACATGTCCGTTTGTACACCTGTCTTCCCACACACAATATCCGTACTTAATACTCTCTCCTCAATATTATTCCTATGTACGCAATACTCATGTTCAGCTACTCTTATTATGTAACTTTCAGTCTCCATATATATATCCGTCGTACTTTAGTTATATCACACACAGTATCCGTTCTCAATATCCTCAATGCTCAGTTTCAAATATTCCACTATGTAACATTGTTCCTACTATTATTCCTCAACACATCACCACACATGGCAGGTCCTCTCACACAGCATACTTTCACCACGTTAAATTATATTCACCATTATATTTATACATATGTCTAAACATCCTACTGTGTTCAACACCAATATCTCCATATTACACTGTATATCGTCACGTTGTACTCATCGTTATACACAATCCGCATGTACACTCAACATCATAACTAAACAACATAGGTCACGTATGTTCATTGCAAGTCAGCCTCTTTCACCAAAAACTTCGTTTTTTGTACACACTATCCAGTCAATACTATGCCAATGTCACAATATGTTGTTATCAAACTGCATGCCATGTACATGTCTCACTGCATCCTCTCACGTTCTCATCAATTCCACACCACACTGCCCTTTAATCCTTTCGGTAAAATCACACATAAATTATCTCCTCGCAACATAAATTATCTCCAAAGTTTTATCTCCAACCGCCATTTTTCCGCTATTCCAAATACTCTCCTCCACAAACAAATCTCATGTATATCACACCACACCCCATGGACGTCTATTAATCACCTTCATCACCTGTTATTTCCCCGAATACACAACATTTCATCATCATGTCACTGCCTCGACAAGCGAATGACACACAGCCGCGACCTTGACCCTGCCACCAGCCTCTCGTCCGTGACGCAAAGTTGACCTAATTACCGCCAAATCTCGCCAGTTCTCGCAGATGACGCGATACTGACCCAGTTCATGCTAGCAACGGTGACCCGGATTAAAACAATAATAGAAAGCATGTGCTACAGCTGTCAAACCACTCGGGGAGCCAAATACGATAAATAACTTAGTGCTGCCGGCATGGCAGGTGTGAACCAAGCAGCCTCTCCCACCATCTACTGCTGCAACTCAGAGTCTGTCAGGGGAAAGCTGGATAAACTGCGGTATGAGGCTGACGGATGCGCGGTGATTGCTCTATGTGAAACATGGCTAAACCCTAACATCAGTGATGACCAGATCGCCATCCCGGGCTACAATCCACCAATACGGAGAGACCGAGATGACTCTTACGGGGGTGTCGCCTTCTACATCTCCGAGGCAGTCGTATACAAACACCGCCCCGACCTGGAGAGCAATGAACTGGAATTAGTGTGGATTGAGCTAAGTCTAGGAAATGATAACATTCTCATGGGCATCATATATCGGCCGCCGCAAACCAGCACGGACATATGGGATATTATTGAAAATAATATCGAAAGGGCCAGTGAGACCACTCTTCCAGTTGTCATGATGGGAGACTGGAACGACGATGTCCGTGAAAATAACTCCCGGCTCAGACAGATCCTGATACGCCAAAGTCTCACCGCCCTGAATTCTGCACCTACTTTCCAGACTGCTCGCCAGGCCACAGAGGGAAACCCCGGTCGCTGCCTTGATATCATGGTTACCACCCACCCCATCCTGTTTGAACCTGTCATGACTATGCCACCAGTACTCTCCAGACACAACGGACTGAAGGCAAAGCTCCGCAAGGCTCCGCTTTACGTACCCCCTTGCTACAATAAGCGCGTGTACTACTACGATAGGGCCGATTGGGACGGCATGAAAACTTACCTGGGTGGCATAAATTGGCCTACTCTGGATAACACATCAAATCTGGATGACGCGGTCGAAACATGGACTTCCACCATGAACAGAGCCATGATGATCTACGTCCCAAATCGCGTTGTTGTTGTGAGACCGGGAGAACGCGAGAAAAGCAGCAAAAACATTGCAAAGTTAATCAGGAAAAGAGACAAAGCTCAGGAACAACATCTGGCTGATAGAGGGAGTGAGCCCAAGGAAGACCTCTTCCAGAGACTCTGTGTGCTGACCCAGCTCGCTATCCAGACAGAAAAAAATGAGAAGTTTCACAACTTAACGGCTAACCTGAACAACAACCGTACAACCAGCCCGAGAATATGGTGGGACGCAGCAAACAGCATCTATCGTACTCGCTCCTCCCCAGTTGTGTGTCCCCTCAAGATGGATGGCGTCCAGATAGACCACCCGCGCGAGAAGGCTAACATTCTGAACAAGCGCTTTGCCGGAATTTGCACACTGGAGGTTGATGACAGCAAAATCCCGTTCATAGTTCCCGGGCCAAGAACGGGTGAGACCCTGGAGACGCTAGTTTTCACCGAAGAGCAAGTGAGTAAGGCTATAGCAAAAGCAAAAACTAAGTCTTCTCCTGGCAGGGACGAAATCAGTAACCTGGTCCTGCAAAAAGTCTCGCCCGCCATTGTACCGTACTTCACCTCACTATGCAACGCCTGCATGAGTCAAGGGTACATGCCTGCCCCCTGGAAGTTGGCGATAGTCACCGCACTACATAAGGGCGGAAGCAGGCACGACATAGCAAACTACCGCCCCATAAGTCTCCTCTCGTGCCCGTCAAAGATTCTGGAGAGGCTCGTTTGCGACCGCATGACCTCCTTTGCCACCGAAAACAGTCTCATAAATCAAGAGCAGTTTGGATTCATAAAGGGCGTGTCGGCGGCGGACCAGCTGACTGAAATCCACCACAGACTGGTCACAGCACTCAACAGCCACAAAGCCACAAAGATACTGTTCCTGGACGCAAGCAAGGCTTTTGACCGGGTCTGGCATGAGGGGCTCTTGGCTAAGGCAAAATACATGGGCTACATCGGGAGCCTCTTATCCTGGCTAAGAAGCTACTTGGACAACCGAATGCAGCGAGTCAGAGTCTCAGGCTTTTTATCTACCTGGCTACAAATCTTGGCCGGGGTCCCGCAGGGATCCATCCTGGGTCCTCTCCTGTACTTACTGTATGCAGCAGACCTGTGCCGAGAAATCACTGAGATACTACGACAGTTCGCCGATGACACTGCTTTGCTTGCCTCCGGTTCCTCGGAAAGAGAGTGCGTCGCTAGGATTCAAAATAGTGTCGACGCCTTGGTCGCCTGGTGCGACAGATGGTTTATCACCCTCAACCCCGGAAAATCAGTAGTGCTCACAGTCTCAAACCTCAGAAACGACATACCAGCAGCCATTAGGATGAGAGGATCAGATGTCAAGGAGGTCACGGAACACAAACATATTGGTGTCCACCTGAGCAGTGATGGACGCTGGAGCAAGCATGTGGAAGCAGTGACGTCAGCAGCAATGAAACGGGCAGCAATCCTTAAAATATACTCCAGGCATCTAAACAGAGGCACACTGCTCCACCTATATCGGGCCTATATCCTTCCCAAACTAGAGTACTGCTCGGAGGTCCTCAGCAATCTGACAGCCAGACAAGAAGAGGACATGGAGTCAGTGCAGCTATCATGCATCAGATCAATACTGGGGGCAAAAGTCGGCACAAGTCACCGCCAAATGTATGAGGAGCTGGGTTTCTATACCCTCAGTGAAAGACGCCGCGCCTGTAGATTGAGTCGTTTCCACCGTGTTCTCAACAGGCAACACCCATGCAGACTTAGCCGAAATGACGTGGAAACTGTGAGCGAGCGCACCACGTACACACTGAGAAACCAGCGCGACCTGAGCCAGACACAGAGTAGAATAGAAACTCACAGAAACTCCTTCCTACAAAGAGCAACCAGGGAGTGGAACATGGCGAACGAAAAAATCAAGAAAGCTGAAACACCAAAGGCTGTCAAACGATTAGCACTCCCCAAGCCAAAGCTTAACAGATACCACGCCACAGCAGTTGACCGGAGATCACACATACTCCTCTCAAGACTCCGCCTGCGAAACGCTGATCTGAACAGCAACCTTCACAGCCGAGGCATGGCAGACGACCCGGTCTGTCCGCACTGCACCGAGGAGGAAACTACTGACCACTACCTACTGGAGTGCCCGGAGTACAGTCAAGCGCGAGACACTGCAATAAGAACTGTCAGATCCATCGCAGGGGGCCGCTGGGAAACTGACGTCATATTCAACGCAGCCGGGGTGAAGACCAGAGACCACCAGTCACTCGCAGAGGCAGTGGCAAAGTTCATCTTAGCTACTAAACGCTTTGATAAATAAACCACAATCATAATCACAACCGTTTTCACTTCATCTCATTGAAACCATCATCAGAGGCTCGACGCATTGCAAAAATTTTACCTCTCTGAGGCATTCAAAATGTATTAGAAGGTGCAATAATATGCACCTTTACCGTTCACCTGTAGTTTAAATCATACAACCCTTTAATTTACCATTTACACAATCTCCTTGTACCAATTAAATATGTACATACGGTAATAAAACAATATAATAATAATAATAATAATAATCAGTAGATATGCAAGTCACGACGAAAACAAACCACTTGAGCACTTTGCGACGAGAACCAGGCACAGAAGGGCACTTATATTAGCTTAAGTACACGAGGTGAGGTAAATCTCGAACTTGCACGGACATGATATACCTGACTCATTACTTTATGATCGCACACGCCTGTCTATAGGTTTAAATTGAAAATCTGCACCCGTTTGGCCGTAATTAAGAAAACGAATCGACGATAGGTCATGCATCCGAAGAACAAATTCAAAAATTGGGCCGCGATTTATACTTTCTGTATATCGCTGGTTGTTGGGTGACCCTAACGGCGAATTTCTTAAGACACGTAATTTATTCGAATCCTGCTTTATCTAGAGCATAAAACTCGATCATTATAAGAGTTAATATGGGATGACTGATTAAATTTCTCATAATAGAAAGCAGTGATATAAAGTGATTTGTTTCATGATGAATTCTGATGTAATGTATGACGATTCACCGTCAAATTCCGTGGATCAAAGTAAAGCTACATACGATAATTGTCCGATCTCCAACTATCGTTGTCTTTGTTAATTCAGTGGTATGATTGTACTGAACAAAGTACCTCATCAACAGCTGATTAAATTGATATAATTCTTGGTATCAACTTGCGCTTGGAACGATCTTGGTAAATCTATCTAAGTCTAAATTAATTGGAAGATGATTATCTATGATTACGGTTTGCACTAACTCGAGTTGTCCCCATATCATTTATTATCCTATCTATATGACATAGGTCTGATGAATATGCTGATACTTGTCGATAAGAACCGATTGTCAAGATGTATCGAGACATGCTCGGGACCATCACCGTCTGGACGCTAACTGATATTTTCCATGCGGTGTCACTAAGTGATGTTATATTTAGTCGTGACTGAGAGTTAGATCTCTGGGTTATCAGGTATATCATATGATATCTGTCACAACCCATAAATTTGATTCAGGTATATATATACCCGACCAACCGTGAAATAAATCAAAATTCCTGGACTTGTTTGATAGTAAAGTTCTGCTTTCATCTGATAAGATCAGGTCAGTTAGTGACCCACGTTCATTAAGTTAAGCAGATATCAAGGTACAAGTTCAGACCCGCGTTATATTTGAGAGAGTTGAAGAGTAACACAGGTGATATTATACCTGGATAATTTATCCACGCTCAGACCACGTGATGGCTGCACTTAGCGAGGTGAACCCTGGGTAATTGCTCACTTATATCGCGTTATATTTCGCACCTTTCGGATTTGGAGCCAACTTTCCGGCTTGTTAAATTCTTCGCTTACCGCGCTGGAATCTTAAATACTATAAGGCCGCATGAAATTGTTTTTCAGGCCCGCCCGCATGGGCCTGAGACCCCGCCACATCAAATTTTATCTGAATTAAAAAAAACGTGCCTGCCGCACCCTCTTTCTCGTAATTAAAAATAACAAAAACCTGTCGGACCCTTCTTCTCAGCTGCCGCACTCCCGAGTAAAAACTGGAGTTTTGATTAGATTCTTGCTGTACATGTATATAATTCACATGTCCAGTACTGGCTATGCATGGGTCTATCTCTCGGCTAATTATAAATCGCTAAAATTCAGCGCAGATTGAAAGTTTAATATCACAAATATTCGTGCTAAATACATTGTTCAAGTAAAGCACTGTACAAAATACCCTCTATATAACGCGGGTAGCGCGGCATAAGCCTTAAAGAAATCTAAATTAAGTTATCAGGTAAAGGGACATTTATTTAGGGAGATTAATAGAAAAATTATATAACTCGCGCCACGTAATATATAATATAGTTTTCCATAGATGGTCTACTGTTATAGACATATAAAGCCATGGTTTTGTGCTTCAGGTCGGTTAAAAGCTATAGGATGTTAATATATCAAACATACTGGTATACCCTTTACTTTAAAAGCTTGACGTGACATTTGCTTGTAAATGTCTGTCAGGTTTGATGTTAATTGATTATGTCAAGCGGTAACTATTGATTCCCACATTTACGTTGTTCGAGTGATGTGACTTTAATGTACGACTGATGACCAAGTAAGGAGGTAGAATTTATATCTTATAATATTATGTTGGACTAAAATCTATCACCTTATTCACACATTCAATGATATTGCTTGACTTGTCACTGACCAGTCAAAGTACCAGCCTGACATGACCTCCGTACGTTCACAAGTATAGAAGATTACCCACACGTACATGTACTCCTGCACGAGTTATCTCCGATCTCATTAATTATGCACTTGACAAGTCATATGATTGTGATAAATATTAACACACGCATAAACTTGACAACCTCTGATCGTCATCTGTCGTGGGTGTTCTCAGGACGTTCAACTTCTAACGTCTTATACAATCAGTCACCTATTGTAATTCTGACTATTAATTGTCCAAATATGCTATATATCTGTGTTTAATTCAGATCCATCACCCTTGACATCCGTAGAACCAGTCTGTGTTTAAGGAATGAAACGCGCAACATTTCTGTGAATTAGTCGGATTCCAATTAAAATAATTAAGCTACATAAACTCTCCCCCTTTTTCTTGGGTACGATAAACAAGTATTTGTCGCGCACTGAGTTTATTTGTCGCGCAATGCTGTACCCTAATTATAATGTGTTTCTTCATCGAAACCCCGTCTACAATAACTATGTATAGATACTAGACGCAACCGTCTGGATTTCTCCCAATATCATGTAGCGACTGTCACGTATGTGCGATGCTTCCGGCCGAAATCTCGCAATATCACGTGGTAACATTGACGTCATCTATGCACACGACACGATATTCGTCCACCAGGTCAGAACATGTCAATCTAATGCAATGTAAAATCGGACATTTGAGAACAGTGGCATGTATCACATTCAAATACACTTTTCATGCCAAAGACGTTGTGATGTCACAAGCACTTGTCACTTTGGTCGTCCAGAATGACGTAGTTACGTCATAATAGTGGCTGGTTATTCATTTCAACTCAGAAGTTGCCAGCATGGGTTCGAACCCCCTCAAGGCCTTAA
>JAXGGS010503590.1:0-11149 GCA_035585475.1 Armandia brevis | reverse complement strand
AAACGTTGCTAATTATGTTCGTATTATTATCACACAACCTGTAGTTTTGTTGTAAATGAGTAAGGGAACTTACCATTAGGAATTTATCTATGCCCCTCCAGACCCCTTTAAAAACAAAAAGAAATTTCCAATGAGCCCGTCATACTTGAAAAATAATTAGTCTAGGTTTTAAATGGAACAGCTGACCCCATTTTCCCGATAATTGATGAAGGCTGTTGTCGCGATAAAAATTCTTTTTTTCCTGTACATGTATTAGACAGTTCTTAAATTAATTTATTTTATGTCTAACAGTGTCTATATTTGGTGAAAAGGTTGGTTTAAAGATGATATTCAGTGGTGTCTGTTGTTTGGGACTCAGAGATGGGATTTAGAGATGCTCTCAAATAGTTGTTATTTAGATTTGAAGTTTAACCTTTAATACTAAGTTAATCTTGAAAATATTTCAACTCGAAATTCAGTTGATACTTGGTTAGAATTTTAGAGCATTCTCTTATTACGAATGAAGGATGTTGCTATATATTTGTATCATAGCCTAGCCCTTGTGACGTCAAGCTACTAACATGACGTAGTTTCGTTTGTTCTGTGGAACAAGCCAAGCTGTGCGCATAAGGTGCACGCACCTGTCGGTCATAAAGAGAATTCCTGTTAGATAAGATTGCTAAAAGCGAAATGTATGGATCAACTCATGAGGGCAACGTACGAACAAGACTTAGTAGATGCTCAGTATATTCAGACAAATTAACTGGACTTAGATTAAGTATAATGAAAAATATATTCTCCGGCATATATTCTCCGACCAAGAAATCTCAGCCTGCTATGTTTTTCTCTATCTGACTGAGTGGAACAGGCCTACTGTCTTTCTCTCTCTTCCCGGGACCCCTAGCCTACTTCTCTGTCTCTCTCTCTTCCTCTCTCTCCAGGAGCTAGCTTGCTATCTATCTCTGTTCGGCAGCCCTTAGCCTACTGCCTCTCTCTCTCTCTCTCTCCCTCTCTCTCCAGGAGCTAGCTTGCTATCTATCTCTGTTCGGCAGCCCTTAGCATACTGCCTCTCTCTGTCTCTCTCCCTCTCTCTCCAGGAGCTAGCTTGCTATATATCTCTGTTCGGCAGCCCTTCGCATACTGCCTCTCTCTCTCTCTCTCTCTCTCTGTCTCCCTTTCTCTCCAGGAGCTAGCTTGCTATCTATCTCTGTTTGGGAGCCCTTAGCATACTGCCCCTCTCTCTCTCTCTCCCTCTCTCTCCAGGAGCTAGCTTGCTATCTATCTCTGTTCGGGAGCCCTTCGCATACTGCCTCTCTCTCTCTCCCTCTATCTGCGGAAGCCCCTAGTTTGCTCTCTCTCAGCCCGGGACCCCTAGCCCACTATACCTCTGCTTGCTCTATAAATGGATGTTAGAGAGACTTTCATACGTTTGATAAATCATACGCCCATGACGCTGTATTGAGCCTTGAATCAATGATTTATTTCTATACACTCAACAGAAAATGTAAATCTATTAATCAGTTAGGCTCCAAGCTATGCTCAAGCTAATGTACACGCAGAAAAAGAGTAAGCCCTACAGCTAATCTGAATAGTTATTTCGCTCAGTCAGATATTCACTTAAGTACAAACACAACTTTACTATCACACCCCATTTGACGTGGTTTATTAAACATAAAGATTAATCACACGGTATGTACGAACTAAAAATCATATATTTGATAATAAAGTTCTCTGTGAAATCTGAAATCTGACAATCTGCTCCTAGCAAGTGCTCGATACTCATTTAAAAAGGTTGATAATTATGTGTGCGTACTGTAATAATAGATCCAATGATACTATATAAAGCATATTATTAATAACATATCTCAATCGAATTAATTTTAAAGACGTGATAGAAGCCCGCCAAATTTTCAACGGAAGGGGTTCGTTGTTACCTCTGACCACGAGACGGGCAATATTCACTGTAGCTAAACAAATGTATTTTAATCGTTGCTATAACAACTGATGAGCATGTAACTCTTTATGACGTCATATGATTGGACGATATATTACTTTAATGAATGAATAGTTCTCGATGCATACTATCAAGTTTAACCTTTTTAATAATACCGTAGCGTCTATATGACTAGATGAGCAGGCGTTGCGCATTGGTGCGTGCTCCACTCGTTCAATTCATAGAGCTCAATTTACGCTTTGTTTCTTATTACTCTACAGCATAATTGCCCCAGCATATATCGGAATCTGGCTGATGAGAGCATGTAGAGCATGAAATTACAAGAATGATTTAGCAGAAGTGTGAACTGGCAAATGTCTTCCACCATGTACTGCTCTGGTCTGATCATCCCTCCTCTGCCTAAACTGTTATAAATCGGCAGTAAAACAACGCTTGGTAATGTACACAATATGAATACTGCACATATAGACATTACAACTTTAGTAGCTTTAATAACCATTCTATCGGAATTGCTAATTGAACAGATTCCATTGGTAGACAGTTTTTTCCTAGTAGTATGTCTAAGTTTAACGACTATTAATGAGGTGGTTCCAGTTAGTAGTATAAGTGGTATAAACGAGTACAGCATGGCCAAACTCCAGATCTCTGATTGGTCCGTGGTGAGGATGTGCTCTGAGTGTGGACTTACAGCACCAGGCGGCAGTGTAGACGCTAGAGCGTACACCATAGCGGTAGTAGTAACAATACAAATGGTGATGGCGGCTGTTCGTGGCTTACACCAGGTGGCAGCACGCAGGGGATACCAGATCACCAGGAGGCGCTCCATGCTGACAGCAACCATCAGCCAGGCAGAGAGCACCAGCGGAAATCTCATCCAGAACATCTCAAGTTTCATCAGAACCCTGTTGCTGAGGAAGAACCGGTAGTCGAATATCTCTCCATACCATTGTGACGTCATTATATACATAACTGTCATGGTGTCAGCAAATGCTGAAATTTTGCAGAATTCGCAGAATATGGACAGCCATATATGTTTCACAGAGTTCATGATATGTCTCAGAGCTGCATGCCAATACCGAAGTAACGACAAATAAATAGTTTGTAATTTTTACACAACTCACCAAGTGCGGTCAAGAGTATCGGAGTTGAGTGAGATGCATCTTTCCCAGAGTAATCTATCATCAAAACCATTGACAGGAGATTACCAGCAAGCCCAGTGAACCCGACAACTGGGTACAGATACAGAACAATATAGTATCGCACGAGGTTATAGACATTATACTCTGATGGTAGATTTCCAGAGGTAGAGGAGAAATCAGCGGTGTAGCATGAAAACGTCTCGGTGACGTTGATAGCTGAAGTCATTTCTGAGGGTTCTAAGCAAGTGTCTTTGTTCACTATCTTTTAACGACTAGCTACTAATCAAAAACAAAAGGGCGTTTATAAAATAAAACTAGACACACCTGAATAATGTTTGTGTCTCCCAGATATATCATAGTAACATGCGAAATGGCAAGCTTCAATCGTCTCCGTTTCCTTGTGCTTAGATTGTCGTAATTGTTCTTATTTAGACAACCAACAAATTAATTAATTGCTTAATTCACTCCTCTATCACAAAATATGAATATTATGAGTTTGCAATTGGTGCTATACATTCCATTATCAAAATTCGCATTTTCCTACATGAATATGTTGAGTTTTCTCTTGCTGGGTCATTATATTTATAACTCCTATGTATCCAACTCCTATTTATGAGAATACGGTATAAATTATTATCAAATGCCACCAGGACTCCCCGGGTATTGTTTACTCATATTCGGGCGCATCATGATATAGTTGTTATCTTGGTAATCAAGTCACCTCTTGTTTCCTAACATGAGATCCTAAATCGCCCGGAACATGCAATCACACGTATTCCTTCTGTCATGTTAGATATAGTTATGGCATGTAGACACGCAACCGTTTGGTTACCTATCTGAAGAGTTGGCACGTGTGTGATAAACATTGCTTGAATATTTGAAGATAAAAAGAACCTCACATTCATACGCTGAACAATTAAACCATGAATATGTAAGTTGATATGATACACATAGTAAGAATGTGCTTCGATTTCATGAATAACTGTTGTTGAAATTAAAAGCACAACCGATTCAATTCGATGATTATAATTCAGGGACTAGAATAGGCCGAGAGAACGTGTAGTGACCCTCTCATCCCCCCCCCCTCCATCCCTCCCCCTTAAAAAAACAAACAAAAAAAACACAAAAA
The DNA here is from genome assembly GCA_035585475.1 of Armandia brevis. Taxonomy (NCBI): domain Eukaryota; kingdom Metazoa; phylum Annelida; class Polychaeta; family Opheliidae; genus Armandia; species Armandia brevis. Next base: position 6,948 of record JAXGGS010503590.1, on the reverse strand, counting down.
CATATCACTCATGAAATTTCAACTTTGTATAAACGTTGTATTGTACTAGACACGTAGCTTAGGCATATGATTATGCAAAATTCAGCCAAATTGAATTCATGGGCTGAACGACTCTATTCATCAAAACCAGTCAAGTGCAAATAGATATTTAAGGCCTTTCTGCATTGATAAGCAAGTATCAGTTCGTACCGTTTACTTATATACATTTACTGCAGTTTCACTATATCATCCATGCGTATAACTCACAGAGCATACACCGCACACAGAGTATTACGAGGTGAAACACGTATGACGGCACAGACGCATGGGTCCTCGAGGTTCCTCAAAATTATCTACAAAGTCACAATTAAAACAATCAAGGCTGATTACACAACCTAGATGTGAGTAGACGTATGAAATTGCTTGGCAGATTAACGGTTCACTTGTAGACGAATCGAAACAGACCTGGAACGGTTAGTAATTTTAAGCGTTACAATATGATATGTATTAATCGGTTTAATTAAAGCACTGATTTAAAACCACCATGCATATATATATATATATATTTATATATTACATATATATATATATATATATATATATATATGTTTATATATATATATTTATATAATATATATATTTATATATTTATATATATGCACCCATTTAATCTAAATCTTGTTATTGTACTTGTATTAAACTTGGAAAATTGTATCGGTTCATTTAAAATATGGGCATATCCTAACAACTGTTTACTTAATTGTCCTAAATAAGAGTTTAACAGTTCAGTGATGGGGACAAGATCTAAACTGTTGATTTTAATTGATACCTAATCGACTCCATTTGAAATTGCTGAGTTGGAACAGGCTACACCTAAAATCAAGGTTGTTCTGCTTGAGAGCGTGCAGTTTACCATGCATGAACTTCTTGAATACATTTCCCATTCACTGTCACCTGTACTGCGGATACGGGAATAAACATTTAAAAGTACGCATGTTTTTTTATGCACCGACGTATAAGAGGAGGCCATTAGATCTAAACCCGCTTGAACATCATCTCTCCCCGTCTATCTCTATCTTTCTCACGGCCGATTTATATCCCCATGTCCGGTGGTCTGAATTATATTTTCGGGAGAGAAAGCATAGGGGTGCTTAAATATTCATTGTTTTTAAAAATCCGAGAGACGTGTTTTTTATCTGCCAATTGGGGTGTACGGCAGGTTCATTGTTTTCGGTATGATAAGGTTACAGTTGTTTGAAGCTTTTGTTAACATTTAGTCTGAGTTGTGGCTCATATTCGGTTTCTTTTGTCAAACAAAATAATGGCGAAGAATTGGTGGTCATATATATCAATTAAATCGTTACTTTGTAGACAAACTTCAGACAGAAAACTTCAATGTGTTTATACCTTGTATTTTACTTGAAGCTTAGACATATATGATGTCTACCTAAAAATGCAACCCAAAAGAAGCCTTGCATTGAACAACTCTACTCATAAAAACCGGTAAAGCGCAACTAAACATTTTAGGCCTTCCTGCATATAAATGCAAGCACTAGTTTTTGCCTCTACTTTTTAAACTTTATGTTATGCTGTACTAACCACACGTATACGCTTCACAGAGCATAACCGAATATTGTGAGATGTAACACTTATAACGATACAGTACCAAAACATTAACATAGCCACACCGATAAAGCAAGGATAATTATCAAGCCTATATGTGAGTAGACTTCAGGAAATGGTATTCCTGATAATGTCATAGTTTAGCTTGTATACGGATCGAAACACAAGGGCCACATTAAGCGGTGTTTTGAACTGATAAAATATAAGAAATATATTTTGATCGAGTGTAAAAGAGGCATAGATTCAGAGACCCCATGCCGCGTTAATCATAGATATGTTACACCTCAACTAGAGGAAGAAATTATTGTTTACAAACATCTTCTGAGATATGTACCACTAGTAATCATGCTGCAATAGTCTACCAATGTCTGACATGAGTCATCCGATGAAATTATAAAATAGAATTTATAAGTTTTTTTATTTCTCACGGAAACGTGGATCAACTCCCTATAAATACGGACACCTTAAACAAAACTATCAACTTAATTGTTCGAAATTAGACAGGAGTTTTTCAGTGATGGGGTATAGACATAAACCCTTGATATTGATTCATAACTATTGGTGATTTGAGATTGGTAGCTTTTCATAAGCTATACCTAAAATCAAGGTTGTTTTGCAGTATAAACCAGGGATATCTTTCACACTGACATTCTCTTTCTATTTGTTAGACACGCAGTTCTTTTAGTCATAGTGTAACGTAGCTGAGCGTGCAAATTGGGTTCTGGGTTTACGCATGGGCCAAATAGAATGATAAGGGACGATCCAATGTCACAATGTGCTTTAATTTCCGTAGACCGATCAAGTGCAATGCTGATAAGCCAATATGGTAACTACAGAAGGAAATTAATAAAATGTTTCTCAAGTGCCGCCGCATGGCTGTGAACCCCCCCCCCCCATATTGTTTTTTTACGATTCAAAAAAAAAAGCCGCCCGCCCGGCCAAAACTATCCGAGAAAAAAAGCCGCCCGCTCGCATCACCTCAGGGTAAAAAAAAGGGCCGCATCCCGCACCTCCTCCGAGGCCTAAAAATAATAAAGGCCGCACCCATGAATTTATTCACATCCCGGCGATGTTACGGGTAACCACTGAGATGGCGGAAATACACAAAAATAGGCGCCCGACCGCACCACCTCCGAGGTGAAAAAAAAGGCCGTGTCACTTATTTTTTAAAAAGCCGCACGCCGTATCGCCGTTTCTCAAGAAACATTTTATTAATTTTATGGGGTCTAATCATAGTTGATAAATGATGCAATAACATACAGAATAGGCCATTTTCTGACCAGGGAAAAAGCACAAATATTGCACCACACTGGGTTTTGTTCATCGTTTATAGAATAACTTCTTTATAGATATATATGCAAGTTTAGGACTCATTCATATCCATAGTCCGGTGTATGTTTTGTTACAGGACAGCACATAATCACATTATTACGTTGCTATGACGTTGCATTTTTTGCATTTCGGTGGGGGCCCCGTTTATTTGGGGTTTTATGAGTGGTTAATAGTGGCAGGGCCCTTTTTATGTTTGCCTTGTGCGGCACTTTTTTTTATTTTGCTCATCTTTAGCTCAATCGATGATGAGCCAGGGAGAGGGGAGATAAGTGGGGCTGGTGTAGAGAGCTGATGGGTAAGGAAGGAGGTACTGATGCAACAGATCACTTCGTAAATACCTCCGGAAATGGTTTGTTTTTTAACGGCCAGACGTGTTGCGGCCTTTTATTTTTCGCTCACATGCTGGTTGTGCGGGATGCGGCCCCTTTTTTTGGCCTCGGAGGTGGTGAGGGCGGGTGGTTTTTCGAAGGTTTTTGGCCATGCAGCGTCTGAGAAACATTTTATTAATTTTATATGGCCCTACATTTATTGCTTAATTTTATAGAAAAAAATATTGCGGAAATACCGGGAATTGGACAAATTTCACGCATCTCCGCAAAAGCTTAAAGATTTGACAGACAAAGCTCATAACTTACCTATTTTTTAGAGTCATGTCGATTTTTTAATACAAGGACTGGTATGCCCTGACTCCATAGTCAGACAAAATTGTTGTGGGGTACTGTTGGTATAGACGTTAGCCTTTGATTGTGTTTATGTTGGGTTGTCATGATATGTGCACGTTGTAACACATATAGCTGGATCCCAGCTGATTAATTGAAACATTCAAACTATATTATAACTAACCAAACTAATTCAGACAAAGCCTTGATTAATGATTGGGGAACCTTACTAAACTCATAGCAGGCACTATATTTTTCAGATAATACATCAGAATAGAATACCTTATCCATAAGCCTACTCACTTCGGTAGCAAAGCACATGAGATGGGAATGATTTAATCTGGAGCAGTAAATGGCTGGCACAGGAAATATTCATAATACATAAAATAATAAAATCACATCATAGCATATTCACTTTGGAATCATGGATATTGTCCGATAGTGAATCCGATTAAAATATAATTTCTATACAAAAGCAACGAGGGAAATGAAAAGTCTACATAGGGCCTGATCGGTTACTGGTAATTTGAAGAATATCGAACATCTGATCTAAGAAGACGCTCAAGACACACAGAGAGGTTCCCCATTAGACATTGCTTCTGAATTTGGAGATACAGATATTGTTGAACATTTGCTCTCGTTAATAACTGACATGAATGCGCAAGAGGAAAATGGCAACACACCTCTTCATAAGGCGTGTTACAGCACTGGTAATTTGGAAGCTGTCAAAAGCTTGATTTCGAAAAATGCTGATATCCATTTTCAAGACAAAGATAGACGTTCACATTACACATTGCTTGTGAATTTGGACAGACAGATATTGTTGAACATTTGCTCTCGTTAAAAGTTGATATTCATGCACAAGAAAATAATGGCAAAACACCTCTCCATAGGGCGTGTTATAGTACTGATAATTTGGACACTGTCAAATGTTTGATTACCAAAGGTGCTGATATTCATGTTGTAGACAAATATGGATGGTCACCATTACATATTGCTTGTGAATTTGGACAGACAGATATTGTTGAACATTTGCTCTCGTTAAATGCTGATATTCATGCACAAGACAATGATGGTGAAACACCTCTTCATAGGTCGTGCTATGACACTGGTAATTTGAAGACCGTCAAAAGCTTGATTTTAAAAAATGCTGATATTCATGTTCAAAACAAAGATGGAAGTTCACCATTGCACATTGCATCTGCATTTGGACAGACAGATATTGTTGAACATTTGCTCTCGTTAAAAGCTGACATTCATGCACAAGAAAATGATGGTGAAACACCTTTACACAGGGCATGTTACAGCAGTAGTAATTTGGAGACTGTCAAGTGCTTGATTACCAAAGGTGCTGATATTCATGTTCAAGACGAAGATGGATGTTCACCATTACACATTGCATCGGCATTTGGACACACATATATTGTTGAACATTTGCTGTCGTTGGAGGCTGATATTCATGCACAAGAAAATGATGGTAAAACACCTTTACACAGGGCGTGTTATAGTACTGATAATTTGGAGACTGTCAAATGTTTGATTACCAAAGGTGCTGATATTCATGTTGTAGACAAAAATGGATGGTCACCATTACATATTGCTTGTGAATTTGGACAGACAGATATTGTTGATCATTTGATCTCGTTAAAAGCTGACATGTATGCACAAGACAATGATGGTGAAACACCTCTTCATAGGTCGTGCTATGACACTGGTAATTTGGAGACTGTCAAGTGCTTGATTTCGAAAGAAGCTAATATTCATGTTGTAGACAAGGATGGACGTTCACCATTACATATTGCATCCACATTTGGACAGACAGATATTGTTGAACATTTGATCTCGTTAAAAGCTGACATGTATGCACAAGACAATGATGGTGAAACACCTCTTCATAGGTCGTGCTATGACACTGGTAATTTGGAGACTGTCAAGTGCTTGATTTTGAATAAAGCTGATATTCATGTTCAAGACAAGGATGAACGTTCACCATTGCACATTGCATCTGCATTTGGACAGACAGATATTGTTGAACATTTGCTCTCGTTAAAAGCTGACATTTCTGCACAAGGAAATGATGGCAAAACACCTCTTCATAGGTCGTGCTATGACACTGGTAATTTGGAGACTGTCAAGTGCTTGATTTCGAAAGAAGCTAATATTCATGTTGTAGACAAATATGGACTTTCACCATTACACATTGCTTGTGAATTTGGACAGACAGATATTGTTGAACATTTGCTCTCGTTAAAAGTTGATATTCATGCACAAGAAAATGATGGCAAAACACCTCTTCATAGGGCGTGCTATGACACTGGTAATTTGGATACTGTCAAAAGCTTGATTTTAAAAAATGCTGATATTCATGTTCAAAACAAAGATGGAAGTTCACCATTGCACATTGCATCTGCATTTGGACAGACAGATATTGTTGAACATTTGCTCTCGTTAAAAGCTGACATTCATGCACAAGACAACTATGGTGAAACACCTCTTCATAGGGCGTGCTATGACACTGGTAATTTGGATACTGTCAAGTGCTTGATTTTGAATAAAACTGATATCCATGTTCAAGACAAAGATAGACGTGCACCATTACACATTGCGTCTCAATTTGGAAAGAAAGATATTGTTGATCATTTGCTCTCGTTAAATGCTGATATCCATGCACAAGACAATGATGGTGAAACACCTGTCTTGAATTTGAATAAAGCTGATATCCATGTTCAAGATAAAGAGGGAGATACACCATTACACATTGCTTGTCTATTTGGACAGACAAATATTGTTGAACACTTGCTCTCCTTAAATGCTGATATTCATGCACAAGCCAACGATGGCAAAACACCTCTTCATAGAGCATGTTTTAACACTGGTAATTTGGAGACTATCAAATGTTTGATCTCAAAAGGAGCTGATATCCATGATCCAGACAATGATGGATATACGCCATTACACATTGCTTCTGAATTTGGACAGGGAGATATTGTTGAACACTTGCTCTCCTTAAATGCTGATATTCATGCACAAGGCAGCGATGGCGAAACACCTCTTCATAGAGCATGTTTTAACACTGGTAATTTGGATACTGTCAAATGTTTGATCTCAAAAGCAGCTGATATTCATGTTCCAGACAATGATGGATATACACCATTACACATTGCTTCTGAATTTGGACAGGGAGATATTGTTGAACACTTACTCTCGTTAAATGTCACTTTGTTTGCCAAAACAGTACTCAAACGGACACCTCTACATTATGCTTGCATGAAATCAACTAATTTGAATATAGTAAAATTGTTTGTAGATCTTGGCTCTGACGTGAATGTACGGGATAGTTATGGGAACCTAGCCC
>JAXGGS010503479.1:0-11149 GCA_035585475.1 Armandia brevis | reverse complement strand
AGATTACATGGGTGTCAAATGTCCCTGGCTGAGACGCAGCACTCACTTTTACTAGGGTTATAATTGCTTCAAACTATCAGGGTTTTGTGTGCTTAAGCACAAAAAGTAATCCACTGTTCTGTAGGGATACTGATGTGCTTGGCTCAAATTACCGCATGGACTTCTTTTGTGGTTAGAAGCCCGTCGCAATGGGATCAATGTCCACGTTTCTACAGGGCTACTGCTGTGCTTTTGCTTAACACACAGTTCGACACCATTCCCCTGATCTACCATTGGTTATATGATATCCTCTTACCTGTCTCAAAGATCTGGTATTGATATTTTCACCTTTTTCATGCGATATAACGCGGGTTTTTTTATTTTCCAGGAGTTCTGTATATCGCTGCTCAGTGTGTCTCCGCCATCGCTGCTGCCGGGTTTCTGTACGGGTAAGTCTTCCACAAACCACATTTATACTTCTCCCATTACATGTGTGTCCGTTCTAAAGATGATATCGATATCCCATGAACAAAATGTACTCTAGTCTAAAATAATGTTTAATGTACTGACCTATCGGATTCATAAGGATCATAATACATAGAAAATTTTACATATATGAACATTTTCGGTAAAACTGCGTAAGTACATTCATATTTTGACTTGTAATAGCCACATATGTTGGTGTGTTGCCGTGAATTTTACTTACAGACAGATCATGTTATTCAAATATTCCCACAGGATATAATTAAATGTAAATGTATATAGCCTTTTCTTATAGTCATGCCTATAACTCCCCATCAATATAAACATGTGACGTCACTGATATGTCAAGTGAATTAAATCCCTGCACGATGCACGTGTGTTTTACAGCGTCACCCCTGACGTCAGCAGAGAGGGATTAGCGACCACCACGTTAGGACCGGGTGTGGCCGGCTGGCAGGGATTAATGGTGGAGATCTGGATCACCTTCATACTCGTGCTCACCGTGCATGGCGCCACTGATGCAGAGAGGCGGGGCCCGGCGGGACCTTGGGCGCCGGTACCCATCGGTATGGCGGTCTGTCTGGGCATCATGTCAGGGGTAAGTTCCGACACTTATATAACACGCCATGTTAAGTACCGAAGTCACCCGCTCTTAGAAGCTTCCACATTATTTACCACAACATAAAACTGATTGTTATAAAAAAAAATTGTCATCATCATTGATTTTTTTATCAGTATCATGTATGTACAAAATCATTACAATTATTTTAATGATGATTATCTTTTATTATGATTATTATTAACATTATAATATCATATTTATTACCATTTTTTTAAATTTGAGTCTGAGTGATTAATCGGTTAGTTTGTTTCACGTGAGGTGTTAATGATATATTTCTCTCATTTCCTTACATGTACATTATAAATATATATAATTAATTTACAGTTTAAACACACGGGAGGAAGCATGAACCCCGCGAGATCATTTGGACCCGCCGTCGTGACAGGAATCTGGACAGACCACTGGGTAGGCGGCTTTATCTAAATCTAGTCCATTAAATATACTTACATAAGTAACAGCCTTGTGTAAGATAAGACCACTTGGTAGGCAGGTTTATCTATAACCAGTCCCATTAAATATACTTGCATAGTTAACAGTTTTATGAAAAATTTGCTTGACCTTCTATCGGCCACATCTTTCGGTTTAAATAGGATTTTATTTATTACATTAAATGTTGTTAGTTTACAGCGTCAGTTAACATAGACCGATACATTGTCCGTTTTATCTTTACATTTGGCACTGAAGGTGTTTATCGTAATTTGTACTATGCCACATATGTATATGTGTTATATATGAATGTTACATATACATTGATCTATCATGCGTTTTGAGAAGGTGCCAAGTTGAATAACCTGTGAAGATTGATTCTGAGCGATTGTGAATAACTTCTGTGTTATCGCAGGTTTACTGGGTCGGACCAATATTAGGTGGCGCCATAGCAACGGGAATCTACGTCCTCCTCAGCTTCATGGACAGGAAGGATAGAAAGACAGGTATGTCAAACATATAGAATACATATATTAACTCAAAGGACGTTAGTTTCAGTGACAAGTTGCGATTTGTTCGGGTACATCGGTTAAGATACCATCAAAAGTGATACGTTCACCGTTGGTTATAGTCACTTATTTTACATGTATGAATCATCCGTGCATATGAAATAAAGATATATGTTGAAGATTCATTATTAATTTGTGTTTTCAGACACAAGCTGTTCAGATATAGACCTGGATAATGGAAACAAAGTTTCACCATCAGATTAACGATTTGATCGCGAACTGATCCAATCTGTATGTTGTCATATATATGCATGTTTGTTAAACAAACTGACTGTAACGCCAAATTCAATTAATCAAATGGTCCTCAGCAAATAGTTAACTGCTACACTAGTTGTGTGATAAATATAACATTACTATGGTAATGATGATCATGGATTCATGATGCCTTAGCTCAATACTATATCCAATGTAATAATGGCAATGTTGTTGCTTTGTAGTCCGTGACTACGTCAGCTGGAAACCTTTATTTTTATTTCTCACTGTGATTGCATTGATATGCTTATGTTTGGATGTACGCGTCAATCATATTTAATATTTAATATTCAATATTCGATATTGTTGTTAATAAGTTTCTACGGTAACTATGATAATACCGACGAGTTGTTAGTTCCGTGTTTAGGTAGCTCAATATTCCTCTAACTTCAATGAAATATATCAATTGAATATATATTGCGGTTAGGTGAAGTGATTAAATTGATCCTGCAGCTGAGAAGGTAAAGTACTTGTGCAATCGTCTTGGTCAATTTCTTCCGGAGCTTGAATCGAGCAAACATGTTTATATCTGAAAATATTTTGAAAATACTCCTGAACGCGGTTGTAATGTTGTTAAATTATAAGTTGCATGTAAAATAAAAAAAGTGATTCTCGAATTTGATACTTTGATGAATCATTTCTGACGACTCTTGTTCCGTAAACCTCTTTTGGAATACCAGTGTAAAAAAGTTACCATACACGAATATAATCAATTATAACTCTCTATTCAATGATAAAGTGATTAGTTGTGAATTATTGTATTACTGATACTACCTGCTAAAAGAAAGGTTCTGGGCATGGTCATATGAGCCTAAAATATGTGACCAATTAGCACCAATACTTGAATCCAATCTTGAATTAATTAATCATTTGTGCCAGAAACAGGTAAGAAAGCGAGCGGTCATTTGTCTAGACTAACTCCTGGACAACCTAGAGGCGCAATCTTTATCTGTCACGCGTAATCTTCGATTAGAAGGTAATTTTTAAGATTCAAGATTCAAGATTCAAGATTCAAGATTCAAGATTCAAGATTCAAGATTCAAGAATTTATTGCTTTAAGGTTTAGAACCTTGTCAGCTGGTCTGCTGCTTTATATACTTTGGCCTAGCCTTTAAATTGTGCGGATTATGGTAGTATAGCAGAATGACCATTAGACATTGGTTAGCATACATACATGTAAAGACAATTAATGGATATAATCATCACATTCATGTGTACACATTCCCTACTGCATACTATGGAAGTAGTTAAGGAGTAGTAAATATACAACTGCTGATCATTGTGCTGTGTAGTACTACTTTGCCTGACCAGTTGATGTAAAATAACCTGTGCGTGTACAAAACATGTGCAGGTTGGTTGCAAAAAAGAGTAATTATTGATACCAGCGTTTCTTAAGCTACTGCACCCAAAAACTCAGGCGTGTAACACTTGATCAGCCATTTCCAATATTCCTATCACGCGTGACATTTTATTACTGCACGTGGAAGCCATTAAGCGCCCTCTCACAGCTCCCTCAGAGATTGTAAAATGAGATTTACTGGGTGCTTCAATCTGTTTTACCGTTACACTTTACCTTTATACTGGGTGCTTCAATATGTTTTACGGTGACTATTTCCCCTTTTCAGTGGGTGCTTCAAAATGTTTTATGGTTACGGTTTTGTCTGATGTGAGACTTGTTAATGCAAAGTAAAATGATCCTTTGAGGAATGACGCAATTACAGGTGTGTACATCAGGTAAGGTTGCGCACAAGTATTTAAGGAGCGAATGTTAATGTTACGTTCTCTGATTAAGATTTCATAACTTTGAATTCGTGCTTGGGTAATCTTGAAATATTGAGCTTGGTGTCTGATAATATTCAAGTATAAAAGCTACAGCCACTGATATGAATTACCGATTCGAAGATACCAGAGTCCGGGCACTATGGAAACGTTTAGAACCACCGGAGGAGATACGTCTGAAGCTTCTCCCTCTCCGCGGTTTGTGTACATACAAACTACTGGATGATATCAGATTCGGGGCTCATAAACCTGTTACCTGGGACCAGCAACAAATATCTACTTCTATAGGAGACTGGTTTGGACAGCTGAGGGAGACTACATCAGAATGGAGCTACAGACCCCAGGACCAGGATAAGCTACAATGTGAGACGCTAGAGAGGGAGGGGATGCTGTCTCATCAGTGGAAGAACATGGGAGAGGAGCTGCTGGCTTTAGACAGAGCTATAAGAGTTCCCAGAGATGCTCCAGAAATACAGAGGATTTATGAAGCGGTCAAGTCAGTACCTCGATGGGTATCACATACATACAATGAAAGCAATAAGAACTCTATTCCAAATCCTATGGGTAGTTTCCTAAGTAATGCCAAAATTTCAGACTGTGATGAGTTTGATTTTTTGATTTTCGGACAAACTGTCCCAAACCGAGGTGATTTCGATCATATCATCGCAGCTATTAATGATAACTTCCATTTGCTCAGTGAAAGCCGTTTACCAGAGGAGCCCCACATTGTTGGTGTGTATAATCACGGACCAGCTATGTGTATAGAATTGGGCTGGACGTGTGCGGCAGGACACACTCATGTGATCGGAATAGATTACACCTTCATGGAAGAGATTTCATACAATGACATCAAGGAAAAGGTTACAACTTCCGTCAAATCATTTCCACCCATGAGAAGCATCCTGAAGGATATACCAGGTGACACTAAAATGGCAGAGAACTCGACCGCCTTGCTTGATGGCTTGATAATGAATAAACTCAGTTATATTCATCAAAATATAATTGTTGCCTACAGGTTGCTGAAATTCTTCAACACGGCTCTTTTACCCAGCATTGTTTGCCAGAAATTAACAAGCTACGGCCAAATGATTAAAAATCTTCTTGTGAGTCCCCATGATTTGAAACAGGTAATTTATAAACATGTTTCTCTGCATCCTGATCGAGATGACTGGACAACAGAGAAACTAGACAAGAGGATGTGTGAAATGCTCTCCGATGTCATGAATGCAGGGTTTAAGATAGAAGCGGTCCTTTCTCTTGATTCCGATGGATTTGATTTAACTTATAAAACAGTGCTTCTCGAGCAAACTAAAGGTCACATGCAGGACCAGATAACCAAATTACTGATGTTACTCGGGAACAAATCATACAACAAAACTCATCATGCGAGTAACATTAGGAATGTGTGCTCCAAATGCAGTTTTCTCCAATTAGAAGACGGTGTGTTTAACGTTCATAGACAACGAAATAGTGCTAGATTAATGTTGATGATGAGTTTTGTACTGGATCGTTCGTTGATGGAAGATCTGACGTATCCGCCCATGTTCTACACGACACATCCCCTGGTACAATTCTGTCAGTCTCAGCTTTTTCAGCTTTACCATGACAACTCTGGTGAACACTTGTGTTATATGGATGAAGAAGAGTTCGAGCGATACCTCATTAACTCAGTGATCAAATCTGGTATGGAGAAACTGTTGTATAAAAACGTTGATCGTGCTAATGTATTATTATACATTACTGAATCATTCGAAATCAAAAGGATGACGATGGAAATGAGCATATGCTTGATACGCGGATTACAGGTTTTGTGTCGCGCGAGGGATCTTGTGTCTGTTTTTCCAGGACAAATACGGGATGTTTACCAGGAGATCAACTATCTACTAGATGTGATGGCGCCAAATGAATGTGCGCTGCTCTTTGATTGGTGTAAGGAATGTATCCAAGATATGGATTATGATGAGTTTATTTATATTTTTTATAATTCTGGCAGAGGAAGTACTACACTGAGGAGATTTATTGAATGTGTTGAACAGATACATGTGACAGAGATAAGATTTTTACCGACAAACCACAATGCAAATCCGTTGTTCACTACTATCATTATGCTGCGTCTCAAACAAAGTGAAGACTTTTTGATTCGTGTTAAAAGAAGTCATAGAATAAGGACTCGAGCAATGGACCAACTTGTATCTCGGGAAAGTTTGCCTCAGAGAGAGTATGATATTCTGTATGTGGACAGAGATGGCAAGAGTTTGCTGAGGTGCCTCGCGACACTGCGTGCCTTTTGTTCAAGAAATGATATTGGACGACAACGTCTCCACACATCCGGCATAGAATGGGTCCTGAATTATCACGCAGATATCAGTAAATATATAGATGGATTAATTGAGATGATACCTCACCTATATCTGAAAACAATGACTAGATCTGATTTTCCTGAGTTGCCTGACTCAATACGAGAGCTGATTAAACACCAGTCAGCACAATCACAGAAACCCTGGTTTAGTTGTTCTCTGCTGGAAGTTGCTGCTTTGGCGTTTTTACACCAAGCACAGTTCCATCTGTATGAGCGGAGAAACAATGACATCGTGAAGATTCACAGTATACCAAAAACGTTATTTGTTGAAAAATGCCCCGTATCATTGTTATATTCTAAAGAAAGACGTCCAGAACACGGACAGTTCAATTTAATTTGTTTTACCAGCGAAAGCGAAAAACACTTTTTGTCGGAAACAGGTGATAATTTATTGGATGTCCTTAAAGACTGTGATCTTTCGGACTTTGCTCTGATCTAGCTAATTTTAGTAATGGTAGTAGTTTCAACCAATAGAACCCAAGTGTATATTATTGCATTATATTTGTTTTCTGATACTTTGTCAAACATTGTTTATCATACATGTACATGCACATAAAAGAAAAGAAATTTATGATATGTTCGTTGAATCCACTACTCATATATCTTGTAAACGACTTAATGAATCAACAAATGTACATGCAGCCATAATAAAAATTTGCGAGGACCGGAAGCGCATAAATCGTGAGCAACCGACCTTCCACCGATTCATTAAATAAAGTAAACAAATAAAAGCCTCCACCCGCAACACCAAATTGATAAAATGAAAAATAGCCCCCCGCTTGCACTACCTCCGAGGTGCAAAAATTTCAACATCGTCATCAATATCATATAAAGACGACCCCGTTGATAAATGGACATCTTCATTAGTGGTGAAAGTGTGGCGATGTATTCCCAAATGAGCGATTTACATTCCAGTTTGTCTATTAATTTAATGGATCAGATGCAAACCCGCAACTTATAGTGGTGTTCAACGGAAGATGTTCTAGCATAAACACAAGCAGTCACGGCGAGTCGCACACGCAGCTCGAGAGCATGTGATTCGTGACGGCTGAACTAAACATTGTAGCTAAATATCAGAGCCTGAATTGTATTCGAGGATTATCATTTAGTTGACAGCATTTACAAGGCTACCGTTATAATGCTCATCTTTTCTATGTTGTTCTTTTTTCACTAAGCGCACTGATAATTAATGTAAATATATTTAGAGCCACATTTGATGATGATTAGTCGCCATATCAACCCATGTAACTGATCTCAGTTGGCCGGCATCGGTCATTTGTTTATGTTATCTTATCTCCCAGTCACAAGGAAAGTTCCATCTGGGTCAGTAAGTGCATCCTATATTAGTTACTGGGACATTGGATTAAGTTCATCCTAATATCTAATCAATGAAGGGGTGATGGGAGTCATTTTAACATGACATAAACCTATGCTAAACTTTAAATTAAGGTATGATTTGTCTACCGATATTGGAGTTGACAATTTTGAAAATACTATTAAATATTACTATGTATTGAAATATAACTATCTATATGTAAATAACAGTATCTAAATGGAACATGCCAATTAAAGTTGCCACCCCTCCTCAGTTAGCCAAATTAAATGTATCCTCTTAACATAATTTAAAGTCATTGTTTTACCAAAATGAGGAATTTAAGCCGTTAAAGTGTATCTGCTTTAATCTTATATATAATTTCCCTAAGCGAAAAGTTAGGGTACAATTTGCGCTTGTTTTGGGTGGAATCGTCGACTTTAGAGTTGACAGGAATGTCGGCATTGTACTGTTGTGCGTCCTCGGCCCTATCTGGATTAAAATTAAGTGTGAAAAAGGTGAACTTAACCTTAAAATTCACAATCCTGGTGACAAATGGACCAATATGTGCTCATATTCCTCACTAGAATAAGCACTCTTTCATAAAGCATGTTTGTTGTGTCCTGGACTTATTCCGGAAGCAACAAATGTCTTGATAAAAAGAGAATAGGAATTCCCCTCTTTTATAGATATGAGGGGGGATGGGGGTAACGAAATTTGCAGAATAATCTGTTTATGCATTGTGAAGGGTGTGGGAACTTCGCGAAGGGGTGGGGGAGAGGGGGCTCTCACAGAATGGTTGTGTTAGGAAAAAAAATTGGTGTGTGTTTGGAAGTTTTGGGGTGGTGGTAGCTCTCAGGAAATGTGGGTGTCAGAGGATATCTTGGCGAATGGGTGGGGGGCGTCTCAGGGAATGAGTGTACAGCCGTTCATATAATATGTGTTGTAGAGGGGGTGAGCTCTCAGGGAGCATGTGTGTCAGGGAATAAATTGGTGTGTGTTGCGAAGGGGTTGGGTGGGGGTAGCTCTCAGGAAATGGGTGTGTCAGAGGATAACTTGGTGTGCGTTTGGGGGGGGGGGGTCTCAGGGAAATGGTGTGTTGACGACAAGCCAATAATTGGTGGCTCTCAGGGAATGGGTGCGTCAGAGGATAACTTTGCGTTCTGGGGAATGGGTATGTTAAAGAAAGGGCTTTAATATGTCATGTAGATGAGTGAGGCTATATGTGCAGCAACCGTAAAGATGGAGCCCACAGATGACACCCTTAAAATGAACTAATTTTTAGTTTTGGATTCCCATTTTAATACAGCTTGTACCGCGAATATGTGCTGCAAAACAGTGTTAATGTCTCCCGGTAAACAGGCAAGCTCCTTAAAAGTTACACTAAGACCTGTCCACTGTATTTAATTAATGTAGGCCACTTTTGTTCGTTTTATCAGTATTCCTCTAATGGTCACTCTTATTACCTGGGGCACCTAAAAGGGCTGGAGGGCTTTTTCTTATGGTGGTTGGCAAAAAGCTCACTAACCATGATAAGAATTACCTTAATGGAGACTGAGGAACGTTGATGAAAATGTCCACTTTCTTCTTGATATGATCAAAAACGAATTTAACATCAATAACGTCATCAACCTCAACAACTTCATCGACATCAACAATGTCATCGGGCGGTCAAATGCGTATCGATGTCGTCCTCGCTACCAGGATCTGTCACTGTGAAGCAGGCAGGATTTCATGGCGACGTGTCAGCTACATCGCCACTACCGGCCGCACTTTAACACCATATGGGGAGGACATTCGCACCGAGCGAGGGGAAGTGCGTGGCTTTTAGCCTTGTTTATTTCGGCTGGGTGGACGGTGGCGGACTTTGGGTTGATGAAAACGTGCCGCGAAAGTTTGACAGATCGGGGCCAGGCTGCGGGGATGTACAAGATCGGCGGTGTGGGTCGCCGTGCGGTGCTTAAAGCGAGCGCTGCGGTGGTGATGGCGGTGTGTGCTGTGTGCGCTGTAGCAGGCAGCGATCTCTGAGCTGTCATGTGGCGCGGTAAGGGTCAGAGCTGGGTCATCACATCCTCACCACACCGAGAGAGCCCCACGTTAGGCCGGACCACGCGAGCTGCGCCATCACTTCTACACTCCCGCCCAGTCTCACTGCCCACTTAAACTCGCCAGATGATGTTCATCGTTTAAAGTTTGTTTCTGCGCGTAACTGCCAATTTGTTAAACTTGCGCGAGATGATGCTGCTGATAGATTCGTTTTAGGTCTATGTTTTTTTGTGTGTTGTTTTTCCAGGCCAGGACGCAAATCCACGCAACTTTAATGTGGATGGAAGTGATGAAATGAACTGAAACCGCACTCACACAGGACTCAGACTCCCATCTGATCACTCGGTTAGAGATCTCGCGTACTCACACACACAGGGACCAGGACGGCCACCTGTTGTCTCTAACACACTGTAACATTGTTTACATTAAACCAGCGCCATGTACGACATACAGCGCGACCGCTTAAAGCACCTGCTGGCGAACGCCATCATCGAGCTGTGGAAGAAGGAGACGGGCTCGTTAAGCTCGGTGATGATCGAGGGGACGATCTGCATCACCACGGGCTCGGGCCGCACCACCGTGGTGCAGGTGGCGGATAAATACTATGGCGCCATTCCGGAGGCGGAGGGCGAGAGCGACCCCAAGTTTCCCGGCACCCCGGGGAGCAAGCAGTTCGCGGGGATGCGGGGAGGACATCACCACCACAACCCGGCGGTGATGCTGCCGTTTGTGCCGCACCTCGACCCGCACAACCCCTACTCCATGGCGGCGTACATGGACGAGCTCTCCCCCTCCTCCCTGGTCTCTCCCGGCATCAGCGAGGGAGGCATCGACCTGATGCACCGCGGCAACACCGCAGCCAGGATCCCCAAACAACAACCACAGCGGGGACACGATAATAATAACTCTAATTCTCACCACGAGAGGGAGCCCCTGGTCGAGTCGGTCAAGGACACGTATAAGAAGATCAAGGACGAGGTGGCGTCCGAGGATTCTAACGATGACGTGAATGATGAGAGCCGGTGCAGCACGGAGGCTGGGCCCGTGTGCCCGGGGACCGGCTACTACGCCCGGGATGACGAGGAGGAGGAGGAGGCCGGGAAACAGGAGCACCAGGACCGCAGCGGCAAGGAGGAGCGCATGGCGGTGGATGGCGAGGACGCGGAGGACAAACCGCTGACGGCGAGCACGCCGAAAGACACGAGTAAATCCACCAAGGTGTCCAAGCGGGAGAACGGCCGCTCCACCCCGGGCAAAGATGAGGAGGAGGAGGCTGACGACAGCGGCATCAACATGAGCACGAGCGCGCTCGACCTTTCCGG
>JAXGGS010503368.1:0-11156 GCA_035585475.1 Armandia brevis | reverse complement strand
ATATTACCATATAAAGTTTCACATACAATGCTAATTACAGTTCTATTATAAATTTACTTAGTGACAATCAAGTGCCCATAGTAGCTTATGTTGATATGTTTGTGACGGCCATTGTAGATGTAGGGAAAAATAGTGGTTAGAGATATTTCCATGCTTCTGAGATCTTACTGAACATGTACTGATAGGGCCCTATATACGAATTGATGGAATTTATTGCCCATGTACCTTGATATGCTATAGTTTCATCTTTAGTCTCTGCTAATTTAGCGTACAATGCACCCGCTCTTCTGAGTGAATGAAGGGAGAATAAAGAGGGGTCCAGATCTATTCCCTGTAAAGCCTGTTTAAACTTGGAGTTGATGAAATTCCTGGAAACTATGCGTAAATGTGAGTGATGTTTGGTTAATAAAATGGGCTGTTCTGGGTGTGGCATAGTCCCTAGGTAGCCGATATATTTTACAAACGCTGCTACGGGGCAGAGAGGAGAGTGTGGTATGGATCTTATCATAAAAATTATTGGATCTTTCCCTGACCTGGTCTTGGTGTCTTTAACGAGTATTTTTAAGATTGCTTTTTTATAATCTATTGCTATGTCTCCAAAAACTAATTCCTTCTTTTTATCAATTTTGTTGATTGATTTTGGTGCTACGTTTGATTGTCTCAGGAAAGATATAAACATTAGGGTGAAAGCAAAGCGCAGCATAGGTGCACACTCCCACTCTTTTATGAATTCGAATATGCGGGTTAATTGATTTGGGGATATTGGTAGCTTTTGATTTAAAGAACGTTTGGTTTTCTTTTTTATCCCTTTCATGGCTAGATGGAGGTGATAGCTTTTAGGTACATCGAAATTCCTGTTATGCAGGTTGTGCCAATGTTTTACCGCACTGAGATGCTGTTGAATGGTGGTATAAGATTTACCGTCATCAGCCAAAGCTGTCACGTACAGGCTGATGTCTTCGGTCGAGGGGTGATGCGGGTTGAATCCCAGTTTTATCGCTTTGCCTTGATAAGTTTTAATTGCCCCTCTCCTGTTCGCCTGAGTTCCCTCAGCATACGCGGCACTTCGAAATGTTGAGAGGAGTGGGAGGAGCCTGCGTCTTTCACGGTCTTGAGATTCTGAAAGGTCGGAGCAGGTGACATTGGATGAGAGATAGAAGTGTTGTAGCATTGACTGGGGTTTGTTAACGTGTGAACGTATGTTAGATCTTATAACCGTTCAGTTATGGTCTGCATGAGATAGTCATTAACATCTCCTTAGGACGGTCTGTATCAAGGGTTTATAATTGCGGATCTGGCATCAACATATGATGATCCGACAGGTTGATGATTTGCAGCTGATGATCGTTTATCAACTGACACATTTTAATGTGATCTTTTGCCGATATCATCCCCCTGCTGAGCGCATCTGGCGTGGTATTCAAGGCGCCTGGCAGATGTGTGATAGTAATATCGATATCATTTAATGTGGAGAGTAGCCAAATCTCTCTTGCTATGGCGCGCAGCAGGGGTTCTTTAGCTCTACCGCTTTGTAGAGCCGCGACAGTAACATTGCTGTCTGTCCTGATCGTGAGGTTGGAGTGTTTTAAATTATCTTTCCAGAGCCTTAGGGAAACTAAAACAACGAAAGCTTCCAGCTGGTTGATCGAGTTAGCGTTTGCGGTGATGGTTGGTGGAAAACGGAAGGTGATTGCTTGTTTAGCCAATGTTGCACCTCCTCCCTGCAGTGACGCATCAGTGTCTAGTTGTGCAAAATTTGCTTTTCTCTGAATAACTCGCTTCCCATTGTACTCTTGAAGAAAACGGTTGAACCAGTGAAGATCGAATTTCACTTGCTCATCTACGTTAGCCCAACCGTGCTCTGTTGCTACCGCTACCTTGTCGTAAATTCTGGCTAAAAATTGCCGACTTCCCTCACAACAAGAGCTAACGTAGTGTAACCTACCACTTAACCTCTGCCATTCCACCAAGGTTGCAGCTGTCAGGTTTAACCAATGACGGACAAGGTAAAGGGCTTGATGTATTTTGTCACTTGGTATGGATAGTATCATGCTTACTGTGTCAAAGTGCACTCCCGTCCACGTGATAGTGGTAGAAGGTTTGATTGTTTTCTTATGGGATATTTTAAATCCGATTTTTTCAATGATAAGCATAACCGCGTCAAAGTCAGCGCTTCCTGATATGTTATCTAGAATCAGTACTCCGTCATCACAGTAAATGATTATATAATAACCAAGTATGTGGAGTGTGTGCGCTAGTGTGTTTGATACTAGTTGCTGTATCATCATAGCATCTTTCATACCATAAACTAAGCAGTTTTCTGAATAGATGCTTCCCTCCCATTTTAAATTAACCCAAGGCAATACTGATAAGTCGGTATTTATTTGCCTAAAAGCTTTCTCGAGGTCAAAGCTTGCTACCAGTGAGCCCCTCCCTCTGTGCGCGATTAGAGTTGCAAGGTCCAGTGGTGACGGGAGGGAGAGTTTGAAGCGTCTGCCCAGGAATTCATCATCTGGTACCATTGAGTTGAGTGAGGCGCCTATCGGGAATTTAAAGTCCGAAATAATTCTTTTGTCCACTGTCCCCTTCTTTTCGCGGGACATTTGTGAGGATATATGGGTATATGAGTAGGGCTTGTTTTTAAACGGGCCTAGGATAGTGCCTCTACTCTTCTCATTGTTTATGTGTCTGACCACTTGATCAGGAAAGCGATTAGCTGAACCATGATTCAACGTGCGCTTGCGTTTCCATTCAGGGTGGTTGAATTGATCAAAGGTGGTGTGTGAGGGTAGGGAGTAATTTAAACCAATAGGGAAACCAAATTGAAGCCAGTCTAGTACCTCCCTTGCTTTGGGCGTGTTAATCATCGTCCGCCAGAAATCTAGGTTTAAATGTGTTTTTAAAGAAATTCTGCCCCCTGCAAAGTTGTATTTACCTGTTTCGCGTATTTTGTCATAAACTGTAGCCTCATGCTTAAAGGCTGCGCGAAATTCAGGGGATAAAGTAGGCATCTCATATTCATGCGGCAGTGATGTTAGTAGAGGTGAGTTGTCATGCACCCAGAAATGCAGTAATTCATTTTTACATTTATCTTCATTGGTTTGTGTTACAGTCTTTATCACATGACGAGCATAATTAGTTGACTTGGAGAAAGCAGAGAAGGCATATCTTACGTCTAAACTACAGGGAAGCGTCTGATGTGTCATCTTGTGGTTGGACGCCGCGGGTGTTACCTTGACTCCTCCTCCCTCTGATGCTGATAGAGTACGGGTACCTGGTTGGGCCTGTTGAGTCACTGTAGGTCTGGGCGCTGTCAAGTGGCTGTTGGGCGGTTGTGTAACCCTCGTGGTCGCTTGCTTGTGCGATGAACAGCGTGTCTGGGCTAGCCTGTACTGGGCACTGTATGGTACGGGCCGCTGAGGATGGTTGCCGTGTGATTTGGGTGCTTGACCCTTGACCGAGTGCTGGGCAGCTTGACCACCGTGTAATGAGGTGGGTGTTGTATCCCTGAGGTGACAGATCAGGGACTGATGTGAATTTGAAGAGGGATCTGTTTCCGTGGGCTCTGTACACGCGAGCAAAGGAGGTGTAACAGGGCTCATCTGAAACCATAAACACAGTTTTTATTAAAAAACTGTTCATAAAATATGAAGGTGAGACACGAGCGCGATTTTTGTATATTACCGCTTATTTTACCCGTGTCTGTGATTTGTTTTTAGGGTTGAGCTGATGTAAGTTGACTTCAACTTGTCCCTTTATGTGAGTTAACCTTGCTTGATTCATGGGGTAGACAGTTTGAATTATTTTAAATGACGGCTTAAATTAGGGTACTAACCTGTCCTATTTGTTACAAAAACTTGCCTGGTCTCATCCCCCGAGGGGTGAGACCCATTTAGCGTGTTTTCGTGAGCCATAATTTGTGTTTAAAACGGAAAGAAAAGTGATTTAAAAGTTCTCTCTGACTTGTGCGACTTATATAACTTGTGCAACTTTGCCGATTAACCGTGACCTAAATTTAAAATCACGCGCCTGGCTGTGTGCCCGACTGGTTGCTATGGCAATGACTGAGCCCAAGCACCCGTTACTCTGAGTCATGGTTAAACCGTGGTTAGTGCTTGAGCGAAATGTTATTTGATACATTCTGCGCCTTTTTCATTAACATAGTTAGCGGGGTATGCACTCGCGCTCCTCAGAGTGTTACAGATTATTGTTTAATGTAACGTGCTCATTTTGTGTCTTTTCTAGGTCTATGAAATATTGCCGTGGACTTAGTGGAGAGATTTTTCGAAGGATGTGACGCGTCTACTTTAGTAATATTAATGAAAGAAACTACGCTAAACTAAGCTATTATTAACAGAAAGCTATAGATGTGAGTGGTACGGTACTACTTCTGAATAGTAGTACTTTTCTGATTCTATTACTACCAGTGTGTTAAATGCTTACAGTTGTGTTAGTCCATGTAAAACTTATTTGGGTGAGACATAGAATACAGATTTCATAAACCACATGTTTTAATAAACGTCTTTTAATTAAAACTGTAAATGGTTGTTTTTGTATTTCCTTTAACCGCGTGTTATATCTTAAACATCGCGTTCATACTAGATCTTTTTAGAAGTAAGTGTCTGTCTTTCCTTGACTTAAAGGGAAACACTTTATAGTCTTATACTGGTACATTTTACTTGCCGTTTTAATGTCATAGATAATTTGCAAATAAAATTATACAACCTTGTATCTTGTCCTTGTGACCTCGGGCTTGACAGTGGTCGTCTTCTGTATTCGCCCAAGGTCCGTGCCTAGTTTTTTGTGGCCGTGCTCGTCGTTTGCCCTGGCTTGGAAGAGGACTGGTCATCTTTTTTCTTAAAAGGGCAGTCTTTGGATGGATGGCGTTCTTCTTTGCCCTTCCTGAGGCATGTTTGGCATAGGTGTTCTAGTTGATGGCCCTTGTGTTCATGTCTGCCTGTGTGTTGACACGAGGAGTTGTTGTAGGCGTAACACACCATTTTTCCATTTATTCTGTTCCGAGAATTATCTGGAAACTTGTCCTTACTTTTTGACGCCTTGCTGGCTTGTGGGTTAGTTGCCGCTCTCCCATAAGCAATTCGCTCTAGACGCGCTCTAGCTATTATTTGTTGAATAGCTTCAGTCTGACGCCATGTAATCGCCCCCTTTTCTACTTCAGTTGCAATGTCTCTGAAAATTATTTTTGTCTCATCCCAGGATCCCAAGGCCACATCTTTCATTAGCATTCGTAAAATAGATGAAAGTGCTTTCCAGGCTGTGATGGTTCTTGGTCCGTCTTCCATCCATTCCGTGTAGCCCGCTATGAACTCATGCCATTGTATGGATTCATAGCTAACAGGTACTCCGGCTCTTTTGACGTAAAGGTGTGGCAATTTTAGTTCTACCTTAACCTTGGACGCACCTGTACGCGAAAAAGCTGATTTCTTCCTTTTCTTTTTTCTTCTTTCATCTTCAGAGGAATCTGTGTCTTCTGAACTAGAGGAAGTGGTTACATGTTTCCTTTTTTTCTTTTTTCTTCCTTCCTCTTCCGAATCATCAGTGCTTCCCCAACCACCGGTGCCAGTTTTGCTTTTTCTTTTTCCTTTCTTGTTTGTTTTCTTTCTCTTAGCGGAATTAGAATCAATGGTTTCGCGAATACTGGCCATATACGCTTGAGCCAAGCATGCTTGCTGCTCATTGGATAGTCCCTCCCGGTCTTCTTTTTGTTTCTCTTCTTGAGGTAGGGAATCACTTGCCGCGGTTTGTTTGTTTATGTCTTTAATCTGATTTCTAATTTCGGCTAGAGAGGTTTCTTGATGACTGGCGATGTCCTGTGAGACTTTGGACATCAGTTCTTGAATGTCGGATAATGTCATCATTGGTTCATCAGTCTCCATTCTCCGTTTCACTTTTCTTGCATCGGACTGTGCAGTTTCTATGGCTTCTGATATGTCGGATGCCGTTCCTCTAGTTTTGTTGGAACTCCTGGTTGTGGGCCGGTTCGTACATTGTTTGCCTTGTTTCCCAGAATGATGAACGCCGCACTTACTACAGGTCTTCTTCGGCGGCATCTTCAATGTTCTAAAATTTCGAAAAGATATTCAGGTGTGTAAAATTACATGTGTTTACACTACCCCATACAAACGAAGAATGACGCGCCTGAGACGCGCGCGCTTCTCAGCCGCGTTGCTAATGATTATTATCTGATTGGTTGTTCATCAGGCGCGCCTCATCATCTAACGCCTCGCACTGAGTGCTCACTGCGTTCCCCTCATTGCACCAGAGTAGTGAATAGAAAGTCGTTTGTTACCCTGACTCGGGCGTATTCAATTCAATCTGACACTGCTAGAAACAGGCAGATCAAGTTTAGTTGTGCAAGTTTTTCATGTGATTTATAAGTAATTAAGTTGTATATTCAGTGTGATTGAAGATATCTAGCGTGTATATGGCCAAACAAAGTCCTTGCGACCTGATTTAATGTGTGATTTATAAACAAGTAACAAACCAAAGCGACTGGTTTGAACTATGTTAGTGTTTTTTATTATAAAACCTACAATGTTCTCCCTCTTAGATTAGTCGCCATGTGCAGCATGTTTTATTACAGATGAGAAAAATCATATTTGCAGACATGAATTATAACTACATATTTGCTCACCAATCATCTTATGCTTCGGCGTAAATAAATTATATATCTATTGCCTTGAGGTGAATGTGCGACAAAGTGCATGCCGTAATAAATACATGGCGAGAAATATATATGTGGCGTGAATAACATCAGGTGGTTAGGTTACGTTTAATCCACAGCTTGCTGACCATTACTAAATATTTGTCATTGATGTGACTCAAGTTGATCTAATCAAACGGCATTCTACATATTCATCTTTGGTTACAATTCCTAATGTTTTTGATTTGTTGTGGAATGCGGATGTATTTTGTATTTAAGAGGCTTGTGTATGATGAGTGGTTATTGATTATGACGGCCACTGAGTACTAAATTCCCGGTTATATTATGAGTGCCGTTAACCACTGAGCTCGGTTAATGGGTTGCAGGTAGATTAATTAGGTACGAATAGGCTAGACGAATGCGGGGACAGTACGAACTAGTATGACCTAATGGACTGGCCTGATGGACTGCCTAGAAGAGATGGAAATACTACTAGCACAAAGTAACCCTAGAATCGAGACTGGTTGTTCTGGAAGTGGAAATATTGCTACCACAAAGTAACGAAGAATCTGGTCACTCCGGAAGTGGAATCCGGGGACAAGACGTGAGGACCCGGGCGCTGACAGCGTATACCACAGTGTGTATTTCAGCCATGCAGTAACTTAAAAATCGCCAGCTATGGCTGAATAAAATAAATTAATTGTGTATCAACCAACCAACACTATCTCGTATATTTTCGCGTATAAAAACATAAAAATCCTGCAGCTCCCGTTACCAAGCGATGCATACGATATGCTTAAGAATATTGACATTACAATCACCAGAAAGTGTTCTTTCTTGATCAGTCTATATTATCACTAATATCTGAACTTGAGGCATCACTCAAAGACTTTGAGATAATCCTTCAGTCTGTGCGCTTTAATGAGGAGCAGTGTTAGCCTTTTATGTTATATATGTTTCATTATAGCTTTATTATGACATGGATTTGGCCAATTGTAATGCATCATTCTAAAGGTCAATATTCTGGAGTCAAATCGAGTTAAATAAAAGCAACACCGATTCGTTTGCTCAAGCTAATATATTTAGGACCTTGTTGTCTAACGTAGTGCACAATAATACGATTTAGTTCAGTGGTCGAATCTTGAATTCCATCGCTTTAAACGTGTGATGATTACCATTCACCGTGGACCACTTGATGCCTTCATTGCTCTCTGTCCCAGGTTTTAGGTAGGTGCCAGTTGGGAAGGCATACTTACATCTGTTATGCCACCAGCCACCTTTTTCTGCACAATTTCCAGATTGATAATTATCATTGTCGACGTCACTTGTAGAGAAGAACATGCCATTAGCAGAAAATTTGCCTCCTTCACTGGGATCATTCATGGCGTCTCCGGCATTAGATTCTGTGTTGTAGCCGCCTACAGTCAGACGGTATCTGTCAGATGCCGGTCCCACATAGAAGTTATTATACTCAGCCCAGTACTTCATACCGTCCCAGTCCTCCATTTCTACTCTCAGCCTGAAATACGCATAATGAATAAAAAATCTTTAAGAATCTAATATTTGTCATCTTGGTAATCCTGGCGACTTTTCATAATTGCAATAACCTAACAATAACGTCCAAAAAATAGTTAATATCATTGACCTACTTGTAAACCCCTTGTTTTGTGATCTGATGCAGCATTTCATTCCCCAGCCAGAATTCACGTGTGACGTCACCGAATCCGTCTCTATACTCGGTCCAGGTTCTCATGAAGTTTTGCGAGCCGTCCTGCCTCTTTACAAACACCAGCCACCCCCCGTAACTAGGGTCACATCTCACATAGCGACCGTCAACCTTAACCAGGAACCAGCGCGCTGAGAATGGGGAGGCATAGCAGGATCCTTCAGATGGTCCGACAGGGATACAGCCTTCCTGTTATTAATGATATTCCCTTGAATTTGATTAACATAAAACACATGACCCTAATTAATGCATAGTTTAATGCATATAGGTACAGATTGATTAAGCCATATGGAGTTAATGCTGTTTTTTTGTGCCATTTTGGTCGAGTATTTAATGAGAAATTCAAATGAGAAATTTTATTTGGTATTAGGCGGTTATTGAAGAAGAAATACTGGTCTTTAAGTTATTATACATATGTATTCAGGTACCTGATGGTAGTCCATGCAAATGTCCATGTCACTGTGATGAGCGGCTCCTTCATCACCCACGTCATCAATGGTAGAGATTACGCCATGTTCAGCGTGTGCACAAACCAGTAGCATTGAAATTACTGTCGCTAGGTAAAATGTCTGTTACAAAATAAGTCAAGAAAACTTCTGTGAGATACGGGACGATACACACAGTATATGTTGGTATTTCAAGCAGCAAATAAGGTCGCAATTCATCTTTAATCTTGATGATATCATATTAATAATATACGTGCAAGAACATTGTACAGATTTGGATATTAAACAATCATACCTTCATCTTGATAGTAAACAGTGAACAGCTGAAACCACGCCTTGCTCTTATTCAGATAGATTTAGCTTACAGTTTTAATTTATTTTACCATAAAAAAAACGAATCAGATCAAGCCCTCTTGGATCAGTATTTATTAGTAATTACAGGTAGTAAAGTTGATTTAAGCTACTCAGCGAGTAAATGGCGAGACAAAGTCCGTCTCTGATAAATTAATATAAATCACCAGCGCCAGCAGTTTTATTTCAGATGTACACCACACCAACTCACGCACTTATATCTTTACCGAGAATTAATGCTGATATCGATGGGTTTATACATTACATGTATCTGTATTCTGATGTAATGTATCGGTGAAAAACAGGTGGTTTTACACAACAATTCCATTGTTAAGTTTTAGATCTAAATAATTCACAAGCTGACATTTTAGTCATAGTAGTACATCTAGATATCATCAGCTAGGGACGAGCACAATAATGTCTACAGTAGTAAATATGCTTGCGTGCGAAGAATGCAGTAGTTTTTTGTGGTAATCATATTTAGATACATTAATTTGATTCAGCATGCGAGATCTGTTGATATACAGAACGCGATTTAAACACTTTAATTACTTTTGATAATTTTTGTACCAGAAACCGAGCATTAAATCGTTGCACCGGCAGTTGTCCCGGTTTTTGGGCAGGTGGGGTAAGATTCGCATGTTAATCAAAATTAGAGTCTAAAATCATGACGTAATTAACAACACGATTCTTCAGTTTTATAACGAGAGTGCTTGTTTTTACATGTGCTTGTGTATCCACCTTCAAAATCTTCAAATCGTCACGATCCAATTATTACATAACATCTATAATAATCATAAATTCACGATATGTTTTAATAATTCCACTGAATCCAGGGCATGATGCACGAAATCCGAGGAATGCTACCAATAAATCATACCACCAAATCATAACAATATTCAGCACATCATGAAATATTTCTGGTAATTGCGGGTATGCGCGTTTGAGTTTTTTACTAACCTGTCAAATTTGAGAATAATTATTGACTGTAGCGGACCGGCCGTGAAGACATGCATATGTACAAAACATGTGGTTATTGATGTGTTATAGAGAGAGACGGTTACACAGTAGATGATCGATATAACGAGCAATTCAAATATAATAACGCGTGTATATAATGTTCCCCGACTTGGTTTCCCAATTGTTCTCTATAACACGGGTCAAATGTCGATCATAAGGAATAAAATCAATGGTCATCGATTTAACGCGTTTTTATGCTTCTCTCCCGTTACCCGCGTTATATCGATCATCTGGTGCATTGTACGTGTTGTCCAGAGTATCTGTTACAGTTTAATTTGATTTAATGAGTTATAAAAGGTGATGTATATTAATGAGTTGTAAAAGGTGTGTTTGTGTCGCTGCGAGAGGAGCAGGTGTTTATGGCAGAGCGACGGGTTATCTCCGTAAACTGACGCATCCGCCCTCATTAAGATTTCATACAAATAATTATCTCCATCAGCGGTGTTCTCATTAACGCGCTAATTAAAGTCAGGTGTTTCTGCTGAATGTACCTGCCTACGTCTCGATACATGCGAGCCGATAAACTGGACCTAAATAACCTCTGTTCGATACCAAAATAACGAACAAAACGAGCTCGTAGAACAAAACACAGATTCGTCATTGATCGAATACAATTAGATAAAACCTGTGCATATACGCATGCATGTTTTAATTTAGATATAATCGCTCACGAGTTTAGTTTTATTATAGATATAATCGCTCATCAGTGTAGTCTGATTTTAGATATTATCGCTCATCAGTGTAGTGTAATTTGACGCATCAGTTTTTACACAGATAATGGTTTAATGTAACAACTGACAATATTGATCGTGGTGATGTTTATTTTAAAGATTGATACAACTTGTCCCCCTTGTTCCCCCTTGTTCCCCCATGTTCCCCCTTGTTCCCCCCTTGTCCCCCTTGTTCCCCCCTTGTTCCCCCCTTGTTCCCCCCCTTGTCCCCCTTGTTC